>VDFB02057393.1:241396-259332 GCA_007258455.2 Sequoia sempervirens
TTAAAAGAAATATTTTAAGGCACTGGTAAATACCTCTTCTTTGCTTGACTGAAACTAGGGTTTGAGATTCTCTGCTTCTTGAACTTTTGAATTCACTTCAATTTTCTTCCAAATGCATAAAAGTGACTGAATTAGGACAAGTTTAGAAGCTTATAATCCAAGATTTTTTCCCTAATTTGCATTTAATGCATCAATCACAAAAGCTAACAAAAAACTCTTCACTGTGTTACAACAAACCCTTATTTACTCCGCAAAACTCCGCAACAGCTTATTTAATTCTTATGGAATTTTCTCCAAAAGATTTAGATTGTCAATCTCTATCTCATGTATTCATGTCGAGTTGTGGCACCTTATACCAACAAGGGGATTTTTTATTTTCTATAATTGCTTCCCCTAAGCCAAAGCCTAGGTTCAGTTTTCAAGAGAGTTATCTACACCTGAGGGTGGTACAGATTCGTTTGCAGTTTTTGATTCTTTCTTGTTCTCAGGCTCTTCTTTTTTCCAAGAAATATTTTCCATTTCCTTCTTTACTTATGTCAGATCAATATTTGTGACCAAATTATTTCCGACTTCATGATTATTCTTTCTTATGTTTCTACAAAATCTAGCAATATGTCTAAATTTATTGCAATTGTGACATGCAATATTCCTCTGAGAGTTACTCTTTTCATTCATTCTAGATTTGCATTGGGTACCCTTTTGTTAAATCCATGACATGTATATCAGTAGGCATTGAAAGATTGAAACATTTTGTTATTGGTGTAAGTATTAATCATTTGATTTCTACATTCAATTACTTTGTCCAAACTTCTTGCAAGTAAAGCATTGACCAATAAAGGATGAAACATTCTGATTTTTTTTGCTTCTACATTCTATTGCTTTATGACCAAACTTGTTGCAGAAATAACAAATGCTATTAAGATGTGAGTACCTTTGAGCATTTGGTTGTCTGATGGGAGGTCTTCTTGCATTCTTTCTTTGATTTTGGTACTTGACATTGCTCTTCTCATCTCCAGTCTTCTCAGGTTCACTGATATTTTCTACTTTTGAACATTCACCTATCTCGAGTCCCAAACCACTTTTATCTTTAGATGCTTTCTGACATGCGATCAGCTCAACAAGCATTGCAGAGCTCATCTTAAACTTGTCTTCATGAACTCTTTCTTTTTCCAGATCTTCTCTCAAGTTTACCACTTCTTGTTCAAGCTTGATGCACTCATCAGTTTTGTTTTCTTCCATAGTATTTAGAAATTCCTCTATTCTTTCCTTTTCTTCCACTTCTACTCTTAATTCGACAATGTCTTCATTTGCTTGTCTCAATTTTTCACTAACTTCCTTATGCCTTTCTATGAATTTTTTGATTTGTTCTCTTAGTTTCTTGATGCATTCATTGGATTCATTGATATTTTCCTTTAGAATTCTATTTTCACTTTCAACTCTATCAAGATCTTCAAGAGAAAATTTAAATTCTCCATCCTTATCAAGTATGCAACCATTGTCAGCCATGAGTTAAAATTCCAAGAGCTTCCCGAAGTGGTTAATCTCCTTTAGGGGAACCAAGCTCTGATACCAATTGTTGAACATTCAGAATACTGAGGAGGGTGAATTAGTATTCCCAGAAACCATTTAATTACCAATCGTCCAATTAACATAGCATACTTAGCAATCAATAGATATGAAAGCATAAATAGCCTATAACATATGCAACACATGAACACTAGAATTTTTACGTGGAAAACCCAAGATGGGAAAAACCATGGTGAGGATTAGCTCACAATATAGTATGACCGGTCATAAAATATTACATCTAAGGCTCACTGCCAAAAGGACTCACCGTTCACAAAAATAAATAAGACAAGAAATGTGGCTACACAACCAAGTTTTGAATTGATACAAAGTGCATATGTCATATGTTGAATTCAGTTCCTTTGAAGCTCAAGATTCTAATCCAAACCACTTTGCTTGATAGAAAACATGAATCTATACTTTGAATTACATTCGCATATCCTTTTCTCAATCTTCTACAAAAAATTCTCTTTGTTGCTTGCATTCGGATCACATTACTTGCACACCACACTGTTAATCTCAAAATGATATATATATATATATATATATATATATATGAGCATCATTGCAAACACTAACTAGGTCTAGCTCAATAGATAACGCCAAAGGGAATGCAAAATGTTCCTCAACACCCAATTCAAATTCAATTACCTTTACGCCACAAACGTGTAAGATATAGGTAAACATGGACCTATAACAACTCCTTACATTCACATTATAATTTTAATCTCCACAACCTTTTACATATTTTAGGTCGGCCAGGCATAAGACCCAAAACAAAATACTTCAATTGATTAACACACATAGAACATGTGGATCTCAAAATGCCATGCCAACAGGAAATCTTAACTCGCAGAGACCTATAAACATCATCCCAAAACCACAAGGCCAAGCACATGCACACAAAGAAATGTGGACAAAAAAGGCCATGCACATTGCACTGAAAAACTGGGAACATTCTATATATTGAACTTCTATCACATGCAACTTTTGAACTATTCATCTAGATCAGCTAAGATTCTATAATTAGGCACTAATATCATCCACAAACAACATATTGGAATCGTGAAAAAGGATCTGAACATGTGATGAACTGCAAACCAATATACAAAGGTCTCAGAGAGCAAAAGCTTTTGACGTAGACACATAGAAGAAGTACTTAGCTGAGAATCAGTTCAACTGAGTAGATTATCCTTCATACCATTCTAATATTCACCATGTAAAGTTGACATCAATGAAAACACATGTCTTTTTCATTATTTCAACAATTAAGGTAGCCTGATAGGTACCACGTAGAGTTGATTCAATGGTATTACCTTTCTATGGAGTCGTTTAGGGAAAACCCACATTTTGGTTGCAAAATTGTGGGAGGACATTTGGAAATTACATATTGCATCACTCTACTTATTTAGAGAACATTTTTAGATATTGAGTGCAATGTGAAATTGTGCTTAATGATGGGTCATTGGCTCTCAGGCACATGGTGTCATCTCACTACATCACAAAGGGCCTTCACACTAAAGTTTAAAAGGGGTATCTTCAAGAGAGAAGTGCGACGTAATATAAGCATGCATGGGTCATTGATCTTTGTGTATTTTGAAGATTGACAGTTGTGTTTTAAACTTCCCATAAGGCTTGATCTCGGTCCTCCATATTTGATCAAATAGTTAGAATTCAAACCGCAATAGCTAGCAGCTCCATTTTGCAGAATAGCCATGTGTAATGGTGCAATTGCATTTCCAATGACCAAATTGAATCCGATTGATTTTAGGTGGATTTTTCTATACTTCTCACCATGCTACATTGATGGAAAGGGTGGTACTTATGCTCATTTGTGTGTTGTAGGTGTCCACTCTTCGGTTGGGCCATGCTTGCCTAGGTTTTGTTGTAGATTTCTTGGGAGTTCCTTGTTTGTATTTGTAGAATCATGATGAGGTTTTTGCTCTTGGTGTCAGTGCCATTACAACTAGGGTTTGATTCTTGATTTTATGGACAAGTCAGTTATTTTGTGAAATATGATCGGATTTATTTCTATACTATAAACCCTAGTTGGATTAGGGTTAGGGTTTGCATTCATCTAAGTTATGCCTACACTATAAAGGAAAATTTTGTTGTTAATTTTGGGGCTCAAAGGCCAATTCTCACTAAGGAGGTTCTATGTATTGGTAAGGTGGATACTATGTATAGAATAGTGTTATATACTGAAAATTGAAAGTCTATGTTTATCAACCATTACTTGGTAGCACCTTTGTATTCTGAATTGTGGCATATATGAATATACTCTATTATGCAAGTTTTCTCTAGTTGTGAGTGATGATATATTTTAAACTGTGTAGTCAAGGGTTATATTAGTTTATCAAGAATATTTGATGTTCTAAATTAGTTTAATGGTTTTCTATTTTTCCAAGAGATAGAGTAAATGATTTCCTCAAATTAATGGGTATTTTATCATTTTCTATAGATTTGTAAATATGTTGCATAATAATCTTGCCTAGGTCTAACTAACATAAGGTGATAATCTAGTAAAAGGCCCTCGAAATATGTTTGGTTTTGTCATCATAAAATTATTAACATATGAATTTGTAACCCAAGGTAGGCACTGGTCTTGCATGGTATTCCTCCCCCATCCTCAGAAACAAACTTTATATTAAAAAACCATTTCCTCGCTTTAATAGTTTAGATTTACTTGGTGTCCTTACTTCATACCTCAACTTGAATGAGAACAAGGGGTGTAACTAGACCTACAATCCCATGTCATCTGTGTGAAGCTTATCTACCTAAGATATTATTCTTTAAATTGAGAATGTTATATATGCACTTGATCACCATAAGAAAACTCTATATATTATAGAATATTGTATAGGGATACCCACCTAGGTCCTATAGAGCCTTAAGTGCAGGGGAGAAAAGTGTTAAATCTATCTCCCATTTGTTTTCCCCTAATATTGAATTCCTTGAGCATAAGAGATGGATGACCTTTAGAGGTTTTTCAAGGTTCAAAAAGAAAGAACACCAACAAATTGGTGACTCCACTAGGGAATAATTAGAATCATCCACTGAAGAAGATTCAAATGATTTGAGGATCTTCATAGTTGAAGAGGGAACCTGTTGCAACATTTTTGATGTGTTCTTAAAGTCTCATGCTCTGTTGGTGGAGAGAAATTAGAAATAAGTTTGATCTTTGAAGGAGCTTCCTACTGCTTGAAGAATTTATCCTCTTTCAAGAGGTGGTGACTCTAAAAAATTATTACATCATTAGAATATTTTTGAGTTTACAATACTTTTCATGTATTTATCCATTACTATATTTTTGTATGAAGGTTACCTATTGAAGTCCTATAAAGTATTTCCCCTTATCGAGTGTTTTAAGGCAATAAAAGAAAGGGAATTGAGAAAAAATGTTATTCTAAAAGAAGTAATAAGAAGTAGATAGTTGTAGAAGGGATAAGTTCATTTGCAAATATGTATAACCATTTTGGTTCCCCCTCTACAAGCTATGGTATCATAACAGAACATAAGTTATGTCCTCAGAGAAGGCCCTTCTTTGCTCAAAGATATAGAGTATTGAATTTCAATGGAATCCATAATTTCTCAAATCCTATTCCTAATGGGATTAGGGAACTCTTGCCAAAATTCAATGGAAAAGAATCTGAATCAATAGATAGGAATCTATAGGAGTTTATAAATTTAATAGAAGATTATGAGGTAGATGTTGAGGATGTTGTCATGAAACTTTTTGTTCAATATCTAAAGGAAAATGTTAGGGATTCATTCTTAAACTTGTCATCCTAATCCATTTCATCTTTGCAAGTACTCACTATTAGACACACATGACAACTGAGAGGGGTGGTGAATCAGTTGTGCATTAAACCTTTAAACCCTCATTAACCTTCAAACCCTTATTAAGCATAAGCATGAATGAAACATAAACACATTCACAACCATACACAAGAGAACACCATATTTATGTGGAAAACCTTGATCATGGAAAAACCACAATGAGGATTAACTCACATATATATATGAATAACAACACTAATTACAAAAGGCTCATTTCCCAAAAGAAAAGAAAGGATCACTACCAAAGGCTCACTTCCTAGAGGACTCACTGTCCAGAGTAGAAAGAGAATAGAAGAAACTATTACAAGGAGGTTCACTACCTCAGAGCAACAAGAGAATCCACCACAACAACTCTTCACCATCTGCAACATTCGACTCACTACCTCCAACAACTTCAGGCACTCTGAAATGTAAACACCTTTTGCTCATTGCTTCTAGTAGTATTAGGAATTTAAGCTCACACTCAGATCTCAACACTTGATCACATCCACATCATTTCACATCACTACCTTTTCCATCAATTGACCTTATATATATCATCCACATCCTCAAAACCCTTCTCTAAGTCGGCCTCAATAAAATGTATGCACCTCAAACGTGCAACCACCAAATAGGTCAGGAAAAAACACTTCCACAATGGAAAGAAGTGAAGGCAGACCACACCAAGGATTTAACTAGGACCCAAATTTACACCGACATGCTACACTACACTTCCTCAAACAACAAAGAACCTCCACAAATAACACTAACATGCCAAGTCGGCCAAACTAGCATTAACACTACTAAACAATTGAATTCACACTTCACCAGGTTTGAAACCATCATGCAGACCACATAGTAACATCACACAATATCCTAGAAATTTCCAACACTAAAAAATATTCAACAACACTGGCGCAGATACCTACAATTAAAAAATATTGTCATCTTGTGTAACTATTCAAATTTCCATCGAGCTACAACACACATAACCAGGCTTACAAAATGAATGAACACACAACACTTCAAGGGAAAATAGGTATAGACAATATTAGCACATTCCCAAATTTGTAAGACAAGAAACTTCAATGTGGAGAAATGCAGAGCAATTCCATTTCTCCCAAACAACCTTCTTCATAGGAAAATCACTATCAAACACATCTTCTACTATTACATGATCCAAAACCTTGAAATTTGGATATAACACCTTCCAATACTACTAATCATTATATCTGAACTACACAAGAACATCTTCAAGCATGAAGAAATGTGGAACATAATATAGAACACACCTTTGGAACCTTGTATACTCTTTATGCAAATTTTCTCAAAAGCACTTAGAAACCAAGTGAACATGTTGCACTAGCAACACCACAAACACCCTCTTGACATATCCATGTCATCTGCAACACCTCATCAACACCATAAAAAATTTCTCACAATAACCACACTAGAGGTTGACATAGGTTGACATTAATGACAACACTAATGACAACATACTGCAACAATCTCCTCATTTGTCATTGATGGCAACACTTGCTAAAAAACCATCAACAATAAAAGAAACTCTAAAAATTCAATTCTCAAGCAACTCTCCCCCTTACTTGGACACTTCTTATAGTTTTAGACTTCTTTCTTTCTCCCCCTTTCTCGTTTTGTTTATCAGATTACTCTTGCTCCCCCTTTGATGTCAATGGAAAAAGGCAACACCTATATACTTCACTTCAGGAAACACTTGCAAGCAACTCTCTCTCACTTTTCTTTCTCTTTTTAGATATGTGCCCCCTGACATCACCAACCAAAGAAACCACTACCTACTCCCCCTGAGAGGTAGCATTCATCAGGCCAAGATAAAATAATAAATCTTGAATTGCTCTCCTAGACAGATGCACCAACCTATGCATCTAGTTGAAAGGAGGGGAAATAACCCTTATATTCTTCCTGAGATACTCAAATGTATCTTTTGGAAGAGCCTTTATGAAAATATTTGCTACTTGATCCTTTTTAGGCACATACTCCAACTTCACTTCATTCTCAACAACTTTCTTTTAGAAAGTGATACCGGATAGAGATATGCTTTGTCCTTGAATGCATTACCATATTTTTTGAAAAGTTGATATAACTTGTATTATCGTACAAGATAGAAATAGGTTCATCATATGATATGCTAATATCTTTCAATGTTTGCTTCATTCACAACACCTATGTGCAACAAGAAGCTGCAACAATATATTCTACCTCTATAGTAGATAGTGACACTGAATTCTGCTTCATACTTAACCAAGAAACTAGTCTGTTTCCAAGAAAGAAAGTACCTCAACTTGTACTTCTATCATTTGCACAACCTACCTAATCTGCATTTGTATAAGCACTCAAAGAGAATTCATTATCTTTAGAATTTACCATAAACCATAGTCCAGAGTGCCCTTCAAGTATCTAAATATCCTTTTGACTACTGCCACATGTGATTATCTAAGATCTTAAAATCTTTCCACAAGACATACTACATGCATGATATTTGATCTAGTAGCAGTTAGATATAGTAGTCCACCAATCATTGATCTCTACTTGCTTTGATCTGCCTTAGGAGATTCATCATTTTTTCTCAACTTACAACTAGTAACCATGGGAGTACATACTAGCTTAGAATCATCCATTCCAAACTTCTTCAACATTTCCTTGACATACTTTGATTATGAAATGAATATACCTTTTTTTGATTGACTTATTTGTAGCCCAAGGAATAAATTCATCTCCCCAAACATTGACATTTTAAACTCATTTCTCATCTCCTCTACAAACCTCTTACACATCCCTTCATTTCCTCCAAATACTATGTCAACATACACAATCACAATCATGAGTTGATCTCCCTCAACTTTGAAGTAAATATTTCTATTTGCGGTACCCTTTTTGAATCCCTACTACAATAAGTACTTACCCAATCTTGCATACCAAGCTCTAGGAGTGTGTTTGAGTCCATATAAAGCTTTCTTCAACTTGCAAACCATATCAAGATCTTTTGACAACTAAAAACGTTTTGGTTGTTTAATGTATACCTCTTCTTCTAACTCACCGTTTAGAAATTCAGAATTTACATCCATTAATATGCCTTGAAGTCTTTATGTGTTGTAAAAGCCAAAAACATCCTAATAGCTTCCATTCTTGCTATTGGAGAAAAAGTATCTTCAAAATATATTCCTTCCACTTGTGAGTAGTCGTTATACACAAGCCCAACCTTGTTTCTAACTTTTTCATTCTCATTCAATTTGTTCCTAAAAACCCATTTAGTTCCTATCACATTCTTGTTTGTTGGTCTTGGGACCAATTCCCATGTCTGATTCTTCTCAATTTGCCTCAAATTTTCTTTCATAACTTTGATCCAATTTTCATCCTTGCATGTCTCAGTTACTATTTTAGGTTCTATCTTAGAAAGTAAACAAAATTTTCCCTGTTCCTCTATCATAGCAGATTTTCTTCTTTTCAACATACCTTTACTCTTATCTCCAATGATTCTATCCTTAGAATGATTCCTCTACATATACTTAAGAGTCTTAGAAATATTTTCTAGAGCTTCCTCCTCTTCCACTGTCATCTCTTTCTCTTTATCTTCTTCTTTCTCTTCTTCTCTCCAAGGGGGTTCATTAGATTCATATCCTTCTATCAACACTAAGTTCTAATGTGATTCTTCATCCACTTTGACACTTGCACTTTCAACTATCTTCTTTAACCTTTTGTTGTACCACCTATATGCCTTTCTTTTTGTAAAATATCCAAGGAAGATATCTTCATCTGATCTTGCATCAAACTTTCCTAAGTTTTCATCATCTCTCTTGATATAACATTTAGTTCCAACACTCTAAAATATTTCATAGTAGGAGGTTTTTCATACCATAGCTCATAGGGTGTCTTTGAACTGTTCACTCTTGCTTGTCTTCTATTGAGAATGTACATTGTAGTATGAATTGTTTATCTCCAATAGACATCTGATAGATTTGGTTCCTTCATCATGGTTCTTGCTACTCTTGAATTTTCCTATTCTTCCTCCCCACAAATCCATTCTATTGTGGAGTCCTAGGAATTGATAAATGTATCTTTATCCCATGATCTTCACAAAAAATGTTAAACTCATTGGAGGTGAACTCACCACCTCTATCAAACCTCAAACATTTGATTTTCAAATCCATTTAATTCTCAACCATAGATTCAATTGCCTTAAACTTATCTAGAACTTTTGATTTTTCTTTGAGAAAGGTTCATCCATCTATTCTTGAAGTTGGGAATAGATTATATGTGTCATGAATTTGATTGTGCATTATGGTTTGTCAAAAATGGGTGGAACAAATTTTATTAGAACAATTGTGTCCTTCAAGAAGCTTGACGAATAAACCTTATGATAGATTCCACATATTTCTTAAGATTTCTTGAGAGTCCAAAATTATCTTCTTACATTTCCTCAAAAAAATGTTGTTTGGCCTTTAAGAGATTGACCACCCTAGGTCAGATGATACCTCAATGCACTCATATCTCGAAGTTTGAAGGTTAATCTTAATCCATCTTTGTATCTTTGGTTGTGCCTAAGTTTCTTATGACAACTAGTGATGACAATGTGTGGATTTCCATGGGGGTCAAGTAATATCCTTAGATTCACTATGTTGAGTGGTTATAATTGATTGTTCCTTCCTGCGGAACTTTTGATATTTTGATTTCTTGACGAATAGATGGATGACCTTGGACCTACAAGTACAAGGTTTTACAAGGACTTGCAATATGATGAACAGATGCATTGATTATTTTCCTTTCCAAAATGTGAATTTGATGTTTTACTCATCGTGTATTATGAATCATTTATTTTCTATGATTTTGTATCCTAGGGTCTTAGGGTGTGCCTTTAAATATCCCAACCTAAGCCTTATTTCAAGTAAATTAGTGTGTAAATGGATAGATAATGATCAATATTTTAAACTAGATCAATAAAGAATTAATGAGAATGGATTCATATTTGTTAGAAAAGATTGCACCAATAATTTTATGTAAACATGATAACAATTACATTCAAGAAAATCGTTAAGAAAGATAGATTTTTAAGTTAACAATATTAGATTTTATTTTCTATTTTGAGTAATATTGTTTTCACTTGTAGGAATATACAAAAGCTAAATTATGATTCCAGTCGTGAAGATGTAACGAAACAGCGTGTGGGGAAGGTGGAGATTTTAACTTTTTGCATGGAATTTTCTTTTGTGTGCAGACAAAATAGAGGTTTGGAAAGCTTTTTCTTAGTACAAATTTCCATTCATCACATCCCATTTTTCTACACTTGAGAAGAAAATAGCGTTGACAGAGATGAGATTTGAATGGCATACGCAGGAAGATAAGATTTAAATGGCATATGCAGAAAGATATTGACAGAGATTAGGTTTGAATGGTATACGCAGGGGGATATTGACAGACATAAGATTTGAATTGTCAAACACGCTTACTTCTTTCGCATGGTAGACCAGAGTAAGTAATGAAGTAGAATTGTACTTCTAGACCAGAGATTAGATTTGAATGGCATACGTAGGAGGATATTGACAATCTGATTTTTAAATTGTATTGTCAAACGATGTTTATCTTTAATGGTGGCCATGTTGAGATTGGTATAGTTGATCAAGAAGATTGTAATCATGGTGCTTGTATGGCTAAACAAGACAATACTCTTAGCACTCAACAAGTGTTGATTGATGCATATATACAATATGAATCCCCTAATCAATTAGAAAATATCTTTTACAAGACATTAGCGGGATGTATTCATGACACATACATTTTAGAATATCTTAGATCATCAATACATTTTTCTAATTATATATCCTCCAACCCATCCTCCTATTGCCCCCCCAACTATACCACTTTCATGTTCACTACCACTATTAACCCAAGTGTTATTTCTACCTCATTTCCCATTAACTATACTCCTTTGTATAATGTACACCTTTAGTGCATGCATTCATTCTAGCATTCTAGCCACACCTAATCCCACCACTTCTATAACAACTAAGTTACCACAAACTCTACTCATGTATATTAGCCTATATTATCCCTTCATCTCATCCTATGATCAATACTAACTAGTTACTTAGCTCTTAAATCATAACCCTAACATGCCTCCATTATTTTACACTCTCTCAATACCACTCTAGTCTCCATTACCACCTTATTTACACTAATATAAGAATTGGTAACTTTGATGAAGAATTCAAAGATATCAAGAAGGATTATATTTAATACAATAATTTGTATTGCACACCTTTGTCTTTTGAGGTTTGTTTGATATCTATTATATGTGGAATTAATGGCTTTTATATTTGAACTATATAATATATAAGGAGACCCAAGTATTTAAATCTAATTTTTTATATTCATATGCATCAAATTTATTGATGATGCCAATATATTAACTAAATCATTTTCATAAACCCTAAAGGACTATGATAGGCAATATTTTTATTCGTTATCTTTATGTTTGATGAAATTATTTTATGATCTTTACTACAACATTCTTATATTTCCACATAAACATAACTTTTTAAATATCAATATAAAGGACTTGAATAGATGTGCACAAATAAATAGAGAATTTTTTATCGTTGTCATACAATTTTAATATATGTATAAAAAATAATAAAAATGCTTCGGGGTGATCCCACAATACTGGTTTACAATTTTTGGCCAAACTAGATACTGAAATAACTTTTTCTAACTAAATCTTCACTTTCGGACACCTATAGCGGCTAAACCGTGAGGAATTTGAAGACGATGCAAACTAGTGATTTGTGAAATTTTGTTTGTAGATTCTAAATTTTTTTTAAAAAAAAATTGGAATAAGATTGCACTTCGTTTTCCATATCCTTCGAAAACTAGTTTTTTTCAATGAACACCATTTTTAAGGAGTGACGCTCACCGTATACAACATGACTTTTTTTCCGTGAAGGATAAAATTCTATTTTTTTCAAATTTAGATTTGTAACTACGATATCTAGTGCTTCCAATTGGTTTCATAGTGTTTTATTGAATATTTTTTACTTAATCAAGTCGCGAAGTCAAACCAATTACAATTCAGACATAGGCGGACTGTATACAACATAAATTTTTTTATATGTATCGAAATTCAATTATTATTTTTTGTTGGATCAAGGACTTCAATATCTAGTGCCGCTCATATTTTTCAAAAAAAAAATTGATAATCTTCTATTTTTCCACATGTGCAGAATAGAGAGCTTGATTTTCGATGAAAAACTTATGTTTAATAAAACTAAAAAAACAAATACATAACAAAACCAAAACATATTAAAATTATATTCATTGGATAGCTCGTTCTAAGGACTACCATCATCCAGTTGGGCCTATAAAGTCTCCACCATTTTCATCCTCAACCCCTTCGAAGGGTAAAATTCTGGAGTTTTTAAAAGGGGAAAGGGGTTCGAGTGAACCCCCTTTCCACAAACATTTTCTTTGCTTATTTTTCTAGGAAATGTGGGACCCAAAATTTAATGGGTTCGCTCGAAGGGGGTTCTAGCGAACCCCCTTTCGGTTAACTCGAACTAAAAGTTCATTCGAACCCCCAAAAACCAATTTTTTTTGCAGGGGGTCATTTTTTGCAACTTTTCCTTCCTATAGGATTGAGCACACATTTTGAGAACCTTAGATTCAAGACTCTGCCATTTAAAAAACTAAAATGCAGATCATCATCTTGATAATAATACCCTTCAAATTTTTAAAAGCCAATTAATTTTGTGAAAGGTAATGATGTGAAGGAAAATGTGTATCAAATTTTTTGACTTTTTTACCCTTTTCTTTAGACTAAATGGTTCTAACAAGCTCAACATGATATAAGAGCCCATATATAGTATTCTTGATATCTTTTCTAATGTGGATTTAATTATACTTTTGTTATTTTTCTATTGGAAATCAACAAACCACTTTTTAGGACATATAAAATTCAAGCATTTTCTAACTTTCAACAATTTAAGGGTCATTATACTTAGTCACATATGGGTCTTAGAAATAAGACCTTACTATTGGAAACATGAGCATGATGGTGTATGGTGTTGTCATTGATGTCAACCCATTATAGAATTGATGGTGTATCAGTATGAATATAGTCCAAAGAAGATTGGCTAAGTCTTGGAATGAGACGGTGTATTTTCAATCTAGAACAAAGGAACCATCTTGTGATCCGCATTGCTCTGCTTGTCGTATCTTGGCATGTGGTTTTGATACGATAATGGTACATATTGAAGGAGTTCATACCCAAATATTCAGGGTTTTATGTCTTACACAACAGAAGATATTAATGAAAAAGTATTGGACTAAGTAGAGATAGAGTTACAATTTTAGAGTTCATGTTGGAATGTTTTGCATTCCACAACAAATGATCATTGTGTTTTGTGGATTTCACGAAGTGATTGAAGATGTCAGATGTTTTGGAATTCCAAGTTTCAAGTGGTTTGGTGGTCTACGTGCCAAGTTTTGGATGAACATTTGGTTCCTTCAATTGTTGCTTCACCAGTTTTGTTGTGTGGTGCTAACCTAATGGTTTTAGTGTCGTGTGGGACTTATTTGAGTTTGGAGCAGATTCATAGGAGTATCTATAGGTCATGTTGACCTATATTGGTAAATAAAATGCTTTGATTACTTATGTAAGGCATGTATGATGGATTTTTAAGCCAATAGGTTTTGGGATCACATGTTTCATCGAATTAGGCCAACCTAATTGATGGTATGATTGTTTGTGGAAGATATATATATAGATAGAATGAAAATCCATTATGTGAATGAAGAAGTATAGATAAGTGTGAAATGTGATAGTGGTAATCTTGTGACAGTGAAGAAGGAAGTATGTAAAGTCAGTTTTTTAAGCTGAACATGGAACTATGTCTTCAACATATAACAAATGCATTATAAGCAGTTCAAACTTTAGCAGTGAGTCATTCTTTTGTATTTCTATTTATAATTTTGGAATAAGTGATCTTCCTTAGGAAATGAGCCCTTCTATTTTTTGGATAGTGAGTCCTTAGACAATGAGTCCCTTAAATTGTGATCTATTGTAACCAGTTATGATATATAGTGAGTTAATCCTCATCGTGGTTTTTCCCTTTCTAGGGTTTTCTATGTAAATATAGTGTTCTTCTACTTATTGTACTTTGTAATGCACTTTTGAGTTAATAAATTTTAGGGAATACTAATTCACCCCCCTCTTATTATTTCAGGTGTTCAACAATTGGTATCAAAGTAAGGTTCCTTCAATTTTCTTAATAGCTGAAGTAGATCTTGGAGGTTGAACACTTGGTAACTAGGAAGTATCCTATCCCTCTGAAAGAAAATATAATGGAAGGGTTTATTGAAGAAGACTATGAAGTTGATGTAGAAGGAGAACTCAAATATTCTCTTGATGTCCTGGATAAAGCAAAATGTGATCATAGGGATCTAAAAGAAAATATTAAGGAATCAGATGATTCTATAAAGAAATTGAGGAATCAAGTCAAGAAATTTAAATATCAACTCAATGAAACAAATGATAAACTTAAATAATCATGATACATTCACTAATTTAAAAGTGTAAGTTGAAGAAGGAAAAAGAGTTGAAGTCCTTAAGTAGTACAACTTTTAGGCTATAGTTGATAAAAACAATTGTTATATTGAGGCAGTTGGACCAAGAACTTCATGGCTAACAAATTTTCCATATGAGGTCTTTAGATCTAATTAGATAGCATATGCTAACATCCTACTCAGCAAACCTTAGGATCCCATTATTGAGAGGTTTGGGACATATGATGAAATAACCAAAAAGGAAATGAAGAAGAAAATAGAAGAAACTTGGCAAAGAAGAATGTGGGAAAGATGTTGTCAGAATTGAAAAAGGTGTTTGGCACTCTCATGGGTTCTATGAATTGTGAGTTTCAAACTTTTTGGAATGAGAACCCACTTCAAAATAGGTACATATTCTAAAAAATGAATGGGTACCTATTTTAAGCTAAAAAATGACACTTCTCCTACAAGGAGACCCAACTTCTTACACTTACCCACCATTTATTGCATTTAAGTTGCTTAGATTTTTTAGTATAAGCATCTTTTTCATTGTCATTTATCTATTTCATTACTCATTTAGTTCCATTTGAGTTGTTTAGGTTAGTTAGTCTAAGCATATTTTGTACTGTCATTAATCTATTTTATTACTCATTTGGTTGCATTTAAGTTGCTTGAATTTGTTAGTCTAATAATCTTTTGCATTGTCATTAATCTATTTTATTATTTATTTAGTTGTATTTTAAGTTTCTTAGATTTGTTTGTCTAATCATCTTTAGCATTGTCATTAATTGTTTAGGTTCATAAGTTGATTGGATTTGTTAGTCTAAGAAACTTTTCCATTGTCAATAATCCATTTCATTAGTCATTCAATTATATTTTCTTGTTTAGATTTGTTAGCCTAAGCATATTTTGCATTCATTATCATTTAGGTTCATCACGTTGTTTAGATTTGTTAGTCTAATCATATTTTCTATTCATAATCAATTAGGTTCATCAAGTTGTTTAAATTGGTTAGTCTAAGCATCTTTATTAGTGTCAGTCATCATTTCAATGTTTGTATCAATCCATTTGCATTAGGTTCATTTAAATCATTATAGTTGTTCAAGTGATTGCATTTGCTAATAATTTTGCATTTAGGTTCATTTAATCATGTATTTACATTCATACATCATATATAACATCCATAAGTCATTTATATACATCTATACACATTATATATATCATAACACTAATACAAACACCCTGCATCACACACACTAGCACAATAGATATCCATCACATGTCTACCCTAGGTGTTGTGCATGTTTTGCACACGCCCTACCGTAAGTAGGGACCCTCTTGCTTTTTTTTTGCTGCCAACAGGATGCTTTTCTCTTGTCTTGTTTTGCGTACCCCATTTTCATGCCCCTGATGGTCAATGTACCTTCAAAGTTTCATCATAGGTTGACCGTGCTTCCCCTTGGCTAGTTTTGTCAAGTTTTTTTGAGGCCTCTCGGGGTCTCTCTGGCAGTTTTCCTCTGCCAGCGGCCTTGGGCCTTTCCAGGCCCACCCACTCAGGTTTCCCTGTCGTATCTGTCGTCCCAGACGGTGGATGGGTTGCGTCCTCCTGGACCCCGGGTCCCTGATCTATCTTCGCAGTCCAAAATGTTTGCGGGGAAACTGGGGCTGCTTTTGAGCCTTGCGGGTCCGGCCCTTCGGACTTCCATCTCTGGAGTTCCGTGAGGGTTTCACCGTTCCCAATGGTAGACCTCTGGTGGAACCCTGGCCTACGGGCCCCGGTCTTCTGTGTGTCACCGATAATTTTAGAGTCGAATTCTCAAAACGGTCGTCGTCCTGTGCCTTCCCGACCGTTAGACCTCGGGTCTCCCACCGCTGTCCATGTTTTTAAATCCACCAACCTTTGTTCCACTGTACTTGCATTCAATGAGGGCATTAATGGCAGTGGGGGGTATAAAGACTTGCTCAAACTTGTCACTTTCAGTTGACAGTATCACAGTGAGAGATCAGTGCTTGCCGGAGAGGATTCCACTATCTTCGAGACCTTCACGCTCATGCTCATTGCCTTCGCTTCCCGATTGCTGGTGGATCCTGCGCCTTGCCACATCGAGTGTTCGAGGTAGGTCTCCCGTTCCCCTTCTCGAGCAATATTTTCATGATTCCTAAGGCTTAAAATGAATAATAATCATCAAGAAGACATGTGAATGATAAAACATGACGCAGCGAACAAAACCCATGTCCTTGAAAATTGAGAAAACCAACATAGCACCCTCATGATTAATTCAGAGCTTTATTCTCACGTGACTGTTCTTCGCAGGGGCATTCACGCCCCTTGGGCCCGGGAACTCCCTCCGTCGACGAGACAAGTCCTAGTCGCCAAGAGGTCATGGCGGGATCTAGTGGCTTTACCGATTCATTTGTGTCGTTGTGACATCCATCCTTCGGTGAGACCTTTCGCCGAACACTTTTGCTTTCATCGAGCTCTGTTCTTTCATCGCTGTAACCCTTTGAGTTCGGGGAGATGTCACTTTGGTCGCCCTGCGTTTCACCGAGAGCCTTCTTAGGTTTTTATTTGGTCATCAGGACCCTATAAGTCTCATGCCAAAGTCTTTCTGTCAGCAGGACCAAACCAAGTCGCCAAGAGGTCATGGCGAGATCCAATAGCTTTATCGATGTCTGTTTGTTTCACCAGGACATCCGTCTTTTGGTGAAACCTCCCACTGAGCATGTTCACTTCCATCGAGCCTTGTTCCTTTTAGTCAGGGAGACATCCATCTTTCACTGAGAACTTACCGCGAGCTCCCTACTCTTGCTGATACCTTCACATGATTCACTGTGACTACCGGCGTTTTCCAGGACGTTGTAGCAAGGCCTTCTTTTCTTAGCAAGCCCAGATCTTTTCGCTGAGACCTCTGGCCGAATTTGAACCACCCCTTTGTCGGCAGAACATCGCCACTTCGTTGGGACCTCCTATCGCAAAC
>VDFB02057393.1:259432-275232 GCA_007258455.2 Sequoia sempervirens
ACAGTGATTTCTATGAAGACTACCATGATTTGGTCACAATGCTAGGCAGGGTTATGGGCCTCCCTACTGCGGCCTTCTTTCAGGGGCGGATGGTGTACTTTGTTGAGCAAATCCTTCGTGGGAATGAAGACATCACCACAAAGACCGCATTTTATTGGGGAGGTATAATAAGCGACTGCTTCCACGAGCAGTTCGTCAATGGTAAGAAAAGCTCCAAATTTTATATGACTTCATACCTTGTCTACTCCTTGGCGGACAAGAGATAGTACAACGAGTTGTTTGTGGCATTCGATCAGGAGCAGGGTCGAAGATTGAAGGCCTATGACAAATACCCTCAGCTCCAATACAAAAACTTCAAGAGGGAGTATTGCAGAGTGAATGACGCCTTCATCGGCCATATCATCAGAATGATTGCCAGGTATTTTGAAATGAGGGTTTCCCACAGTGATCGAGCATTCTTAAAGCAATATGCCTTCCTCTTCATTTAATTCCCGAAGTTCACATACATCTGTGCCCAGGGCTTCACTGAAAGGCTGAACAAATTGCCTCGATACCCCAATGACCGAATCATCTTATTAGAGCTTTCTCGGTAGCTCCAGCACATACAGGCAATCTTCAGTGGCAAACATATAGCAGGGATCTCTTATCCCATGACTCTTGTCCAGGGCATGTATAAGCTACAAACTTCCCAGTGTGCTGGTAACTCCGAGAAAGAACTAAAAGATTACCATTTTTACCTACACACTGCTCGCCCACGGATAGACCCATATGGTCATGTAAGGAAGGCGTTAGGGCTGGGATTCGCTCATCTCCACCACATTCAAGACTTTTGGGGGGATTTTCAAGATGATAAAGAGGTACGTGCAAGGCACTATATGCGGATGACTACACATTTTGTAAAGAAGGTGCAGCCTTTCCCCATACCGAACCAGGTCAAGGAAGACGAGAGCACCATAATGCACCCCAGGTACCCTACAGTCGCCAATCTACCAATACCAACAATAGACTAGGATGAGCAAGAGGTCGATGACCTTGACACTATAACCAAGTGAATCTCGGCCTGTACCAAGCAGTGGATTGATGAACGGGTGGCCCGACTAAAACAACAAGGGGTGGTCCTGACGTACGAAGGGCTCAAGATTGAACAAAGTGCCACAGACGATGCTACTGCCACCACTTCAACAGGTGGGACATCTAAGTCTCCTCCAGTTACCAGGTCTAAGAGGAGGAGGGAGACAAACAGAACAGTCTCTTGACCCCAAGGTCCATACAAGGAAAGAAACAGGAGGTTCACCCTCCAAAGATTTAAACAAACACGGGGCACCGCAGAGCAGTCCTTGGTCCAAGAGGAAGAATTAAAATGTACAGATCAATTAGAACCCCTCTTAGCTCTCCCTGCCACGATTGTTGCACCACCTGCTTCTCTGGCTATGGTCGCTACATCCCCGCCAGTGATGGATATCTCTGTCCATCTTGCCCTTTCACCCCCGACCGAGGCAATGATTGTAATTGACTCTTCCTCTGCCATAACTACTCCTCCTTCCTCCGTTGCCATGTCACCCACCACGTCACTCTCATTACCTATAGTGGCTGCACCAATGCCCGCTCCCACCTTGCCTATGGCCTTCTCGAAGCATATACAGAATATCCCTTCTGAGCTCTCCCAGATCCTAATGGATCCCACGCTTCAAGCAGCCTTAGCTCAGGTCCTTGCTACTGCCAAACCGTCACAACCTCCGACAGGGCCACCGGCTATGGAAGCCACCATGCTAATCTCTAAGGAGTGGGAGAAACGAGAACAAGAGGCCTTAAAGCCCTTTGAAGAGGAAGCCGATGAATATCACGAGCACCCGGAGTATGAACATCGCACTATTGACAGGGTTGCCTACGAAGAAGAAGGAACTGGTTCCTTTGAGAGCGGGGATGAGGAGGATGATGCCGGTGGTAAGGTCATAGTCCAGGCCTTCGACGATGATCTTGAGGAAGAACTGGTCCGGCAGCCGAAGGGCATTGAGACGGAGGTAGAAGGGCGACCTCTTAGAAAAGGACAACAATGAAAAGATAATCCAGAAGAAGATTACCCGAGAGTGAAGCTCAAGCAGACAAGAGCCTCAAAATCGAGAAGCTCAAGGAACATGTGCACGTGGTTTTACAAACTGAGAGAGAGAAAGGAGGGGAAATGGAAGAGAAAGAAAGTCCCTTGCAGCAATTATCTCCCAAACCTCCTATTAAACGCCTTGTGTTCATCCAAGACTCCGATGAAGAAGAAGATGCTGCTAAGGAGGAAGAGGGGGTTTCAGAAGATAAGAGGGTGGAAACCTTGGCCTTGGTCGAAAGGGGCGAGGATGATCGTGAGTCACCTAAGGACAAGTCTGTTGTGCCTGAGTGGTTAGAAAAATAGCTCAAAATGGAAACTCTCATACTAAAGGACCCGAGGGCAAGACTAGAGGCTATCTTAGCCCCAACTCAGATCACAACAAAGAAAGAAAAGAGGCCTAAGATCTGATCTAGGGTGATGATGGATACTTATGGGTCTCGAGCTGCGCAAATAGTAGCCCCTATGGTGGGCCAAGCTGGTGTAAGTTATAACATCTCTACCATCGACTTGGGGATTGCCACCAGAGAGCATAAGGTAGAACATCTTGAGGAGTCAGTGGCCACGGTGGTACACTTGATAAAGTAGGACAAGATTTCAAAAGATGAGCTCAAAGCACAGGTAGTTGCTTTGACGGATTACATTCAACAATGGTCTTCGGTGGATGACCTGCCCACCACGTCCACAACCGCACCCCAACTGCTATCCAAAGAATAGATTAATAAGATGGAAAGGAGAAAGAACTTGGAAAGGGCTACAGAAAGCTGGTTCTGAAAAGTCTTATATGTCGAAAACATGGGAATTAGCCGGGTTGTTCGGACAGCCAATAAGTTCTTGGACTTGCAGCAATCTTTGGAAGGTACAAGAAGGTTATGCATCGACTTCCCTGCAACATACGACTCCACCTTCCCAAAGATAGAGGCTATCCTTTAGTTGCTAGAGGCCACATGGGAAGAGAAGCTTGCGTTTAGCAAGGACGATCACTGGCTGATGGATGTATGGCAGCGGGACTTTGACAACTAGAAGAAAAGATTGGAGCAAGTAATGAGTAAAGTGGATCTGGATATCGATTGGATCAAAGAGATTAGAGTGGAATGCGCTCAATACCTCAAGCTGATGACAAAATACAACATGCCCGTAGTACAAATGGATCCAGAAAAGGTGAAACCTTACTTTCAAAAGAAGATGGAGGATGGGATGTCTAGTGAAATAATGGTGGAATTCATGAGTTTTGTTGCCCATGCCTTCGATCAATCAGAGTTGTTTAGGGATCAAGGTGCAAAGTACGATGAGGACTAGAAGAGGCTAGAAGATAATGCTAAGGAGTGGAGCTACCAAACATTGAGGTGCGAGATCATCGAGATGGACAAACTCAGGCCGGTCATCCTGAAGTTCATGGAATACACAGCCTCTAGGAAGCATGAGGATAGCATGGTTGATGATAAAGAGCCCCTTTAAAGAGTAGCTACAGTAAAACAACAATCAACAAAAGGACAAAATGCTACAGTGACTGGCACTAGGTGACAAAACAGGGAAAAGACAGATGTTTTTTAAATTGTTGAATATTGTGAGGTAGGTGAAACCCTAATGTAATTGAATCTGGGCCATTCGATGTAATTCAATCCTAGCCATTCATTTGGGCTTTGGAAAACTATAAATAGGGGCTTGCCCCTCATTTGTAAGGGTTGGAGAGCTGTTGTAAAAAGAATTTTGTAGCAATAGAAGACAACTTTGCATGATTTTATGGATGTTCTCTTTGATTTTGCTCATCTTGCATGCATGGTTCTACTTCCATGTTAGTTTTAGTATTAGTTTCTTGAATGGTTGTCATGATAGTGTTGCTGTTATAGTATTTGATGAGCTTCCAGCCCATACTTTTAGCACTTGTTGATGATAAGCTGCTGTGCAAAGTTAGCCTAGGCTTATTTTTGTCATTGCTGCAACCTAGTTCAATTGCATGTTCATGATGTGTATGTGTAATTTGAAAATCAGAAGACCTTAGAAGATTGCACAAGTTTTGTGTAGCTGTAGGTTTCTCTTGGTCAAGCAAAACTCAGTTTAGGAAGCTTGTCTACTTTAGCAGCCACCATTGTTACTGTTCATTCGTAGGTTAGGATTAGAATAACTTTCTTAACCCTTCTTCTTTTGCTATTTCTTTTGGTCCTTGGTTAGAGTAGGATCTAAAGCATCACCATGAAGCCAAATCAGATGAACTTGATGAGTTTCAGCTTCTTGTTTTGAGTGGACAGCCACTGTTCATTCACTTCCAGCACTTTGAAACTGCATTTACAAATCCAATTTCCCATGCTTTGTAACTCATCCGTAAGACCGCCTTGTGATTCCAGAAAATCACATCAAATAACTAAGATATTCCAAGCACTGTTAAGACCTGACATTAGAGACCTTGGGATAGTGTTCTGTAATCTGATTGTGGAAGATTGTCTTTCAAGAGAGGTAGTGCACCTACGCACTGCCTGTGTTGAGAAGTGCATAAAAAACACATCAACACTAGGCATTTGCATCCTACATCACACTTGTTAGTCACATACATATAATCATAAAACTAGATAAATCATATCAATCACATCATATCATAATCATTAACATCATAAATCAATACCTCACATCCAACCATCATCCCATCCATATATAAAAATAAAAATAATAATCATAATGTTTATAATATATCAAATGTACATTTCACAATATGTATACATCATATATAAATCTATATATCTCAATTATATATACTTCACATGTTGATATATAGATCAGTCAAAACTATCAAAATTGGCACCATTACCTAGGACTAGCCATCGCTAGCCCTCTTTGAGTGTGTCAATGAGGCTAACGCTCCCCCTAACCCTCTAAATCTACCTGCTCCTCCTACTCTTGGATCTCCTTCTGGTGGTCCCTAGCCTCGTAGTCTTAGGGGCAGTGACGGTCCCATGCTAGCTTATGTCCTCACTGACCCACCTAATTTGGCTGAGCCACTCCTCGTAGAGAAACTCCATTCCCTTTTCTTTGCTAGCATCGCCTACTCATATAGGCCCTTGTAGTAGGTGGTCTAGTTGGTCACCCAACCAACTCTTTGGCTAGCTCCGCCACTGCAAGATCCCCACCACTATTCCTAGTTGCATCCTGCTCTTGTCAAAGTCGAGTTGTCTCCATTGTCAACCCCCTCCACTCCATATCCCAAACATCTTAAATGAGGTGTAAGCTATCTCACTTTTCCCTAAGGCTCCACAACCACTTGATCTCTCTTCCCCATTAGGTTGTCCAGATTATGTCTAGTTGCATTCACATGTCATCCAATTGTTGTTACATGGCATCTAATTGGACTAACACATGTGCTAGCCTCCCTAATGAGTCTGCTCCATCCCCCCTCCTTCTGTTTGCGTTATTGATGGCGGTAATGCAAGTACATGTTTCTATGCATGTCCCTACTCCTATCCATCTCCTAGTGACCTTGGAACACCCACATTCACATCAATTTCCTCCAAACTCAATGAGATGGAGGACCCACAACTGTTGCTACTATCACTGCTTCTCCCTACAACCTTCTCTACCACCTCCTCCTCCAACACAACCTCATATCCCTCTCCTCCTCTACCTATCCATATATTACCTCCTCCTCTACCTATACCCCTAGCACTAACTCTCCTCTCCTCCTCTATTGTTCCTCTTCCATGTGGGCCTATATCCACCCCACCTATGCTCTTGGCATTAATTACTGCCTATTTGTTTGATGCCCTACCAACCATGCTCAATATTTCTTTGTCATACTAAGAACATTGACCCCTCCATGCATGTCCCACACCACATCCTTCAATCCCCTCCAGTCATCCATCTCCATCCTCTACCCATTATAAGGCCCCCACTCTACCACCTCCCATATCAACTGCAGTAATATGCACATCCCTCCTATGATATCTAATGTGATGCTAAATTGGTGGGTCACCCTATTTGGCTTATATCTCTATTAGGAATGGTCGCTATCCAATGATGTAGCATGATGTAAACATATATTTCTCATATGGGCGATCCTCCTGCCATCCACTATCTGCCATGTATAACCTCCATATAATGTCACCCTCCTCTAGATCATCCAACACTCACCTCAAATGGAGCATCCACATACCTCCCAATATCACAATACTCCATCCCAGCTGAACACTATAAGATCATCATCCTCCCTCGCCACCCTCTATCCTATCACCCTCACGATCACTATATGTTCTCACACTCGTACATGAAGTAGCATGATGCGAGTCATGCTTTGCCCCTTTCGATAGTAGATCATGTGTAAGTCTCTATACAAGTGTCCTAGGTTGCAAATTCCCCATGTATACCTCCATCAATGCTCAACCATGTCGTCCATGTACTCTCCTAATTTCAATGATAATTATCACCCACTCATGTTCGACAACAAGATCCCACTCACTAGCTTGCACAAGAATAAAGCCATCCCTAGCACCATCTCTCTGCTCCTATCTAGGTCCATTTAACATCCCCTCATTGGCACATCCTTTATTTGAAATAATCACTGCAATGCCACTGCCACCCCTCGGTAGTGATATATACTTGTCAGCCCCTAATCAGGACTCACAATATTCACCATATGTCCTCCAATGTCACTATCATCTCCCTTGTCTGGAGATGGAAAGTGCTTGTCTCACTCCTCCATCGCTCTGCCAATGATGTCAATAGGGCTCTTTTTTCCTTAATTACCAATATTTGTGTGACGTATGCTACCCTGCACACCTCTAAATGTGCCCAATCTGCATCTTGGAAGCTTGTCACTAGTTGTAACGTAGCTAATCACCTCTCTTGTATCCTCACATCATACAATATCTATTGCACAAGTCAAATCATCGTGTCAGCCTCTTTATCATCATACACTTTTTCTTCTATTTCTAATTAATTTTTCCAAATCTACCTTGGCGGATTTGCTTCTGAACAAGGCACATTCGCGCTTTCCCAATCGCATTCACCTCTTGGAAAATTTCCCTCCCTTTTCCTATTCATCCATTTATAGGGCACGTTCACTTTTTTACCTGTATATTCGGTGATTCCCTAAGCCTCTAGGCGCATTTGCCTTTTTCTTTGCATATTCATTCTTTTTGGATGTATTCGCCCCTATTTTTCACATTCACCCATATACATGCGCATCTATGGATTTCCCTACCTTTTTCTGGATTCTCCTATCACTTGGTAGATTCACCCCTCATTTTGCACATTCAAATATTAGTAGCACATTTTTCCCTGGCTCTTCACACTCATCCATTTATATACAAATTCATCCAATTATGATGGATGAATTCATTATATGTTTCCTTTTCCCTAGAATTTATTGCCCCTTGTCTACCCTAGAGGTAGTTTTGAAGTGTGTACCTGATCGCCTTATCCTGCTCTCCATCCTAATGCCCTCATTTTGTTCTTGTGATACTCCATACCTAGTACATTTTCCATTTTCTTCTCACTCCTCTCTTATTTAATTCTCCTCACCTGTCACATCATGCAACTCTCCCACTTGCTCTTTAATCCTAATCCTAGTCCCCACCTAATCTACCCCTAATCCTATGCACATTGCTTAATCCATGATTAAGGGAGAGATCAAATCTTTCATTAAATACACTACCCACTTAGTACCCTCTTTTATTTATCTTTTACCCTTTTGGAAGGGACCCTCACGTCGGTTTTCCTTCCAAAGTACTTCAAAGGAATTAAATTCCTATATTCTCTCTCATCCCTATACCTTGGAGTTTCAAGAGAATCTTTTCCTTTATGACACAATCTCCTATCCACACTGATGAGTCCAAATAATGACTCATTTTTTATAGGGTTTTTCATATGTTTGTTGTTATTACTATGGGACTTTAGCACCTGGTTATTGACACTCTCTATGTTATTTCCCTAAATTTATGAACCTTAGGCATGAACTTATCCTTGTGACTTTTGATAGTATTAATCTGCTATGTGATATATTTGTATTAATTTTACATGTGATTGAATGAATGCTATTTTAAGGTGATTATGGATATAATATTGTTTTGTGCACGCTAATGTCATTTTGCTCAACCATCCCATGATATGGACAACCCCATATGGCCACATGTTGGAGAAGAGGCCGAGGAGGTCAATTAAGTAGCACAACTCATGATGATAGGAAAAATTCCTTTCATGCAGCTTCAGGAAGAAGATGAAATATTATCCCATATAATTCAGAACCATTATGAAGTGCATGAAGAATCATCCACTCATTCTGCATGTCCATTGTAGACAATTCTGCCCACTCCTCCTGCACCTGCATTTGTTGCAACAACAAATATGCTTCATACATTGTTACTGCATGAACTAAAAATGCCAAGCATTAGTGAAACAACCATGATTGAGTTGACCACACAAGTACAAGTTTCAGAGGGGAAACATTTGACTATTAACAGCAAGCTTAGTCAAGAGCAGCAGTTTTCCCTGACAAACCTGTTGAGGATACATTAGCATGCATTTGCATGGGATTGCCATGACATGAAAGGATTGGATCGCAAGCTTTGCACTCATAGGATCTACATTAGAGATGACTGCACACCAGTAAGGCAACAACAAAGGAGAATCGACCTTGCATTGAAGGAGATTGTAAAAGGGGAACTATAGAAGTTATTGGATGCAAGATTTATCTAACCTATATCAGACAGCCAATGGGTGTCCCCATTGGTAATTGTGCCTAAAAAGGGAGGTAAATGGAGAGTTTTTGTTGACTATAGAGAACTAAACTCTGCCACCAAAAAGGATCATTTTCCCCTTCCTTTTATAGACCAAGTATTGGATTCACTTGCAGGTAAGTAGTATTTATCTTTCCTAGATGGATTTAATGGGTATAATCAGATACAGATTGCACCTAAAGATCAGGAAAAGACAACTTTTACCTATCCTTGGGGAACCTATGCCTATTCAGTACTTCCATTTGGTTTATGTAATGCACCTGCAACCTTTTAAAGAGCATTTATTAGTATATTCTCATATATCTCACATGATTGTATGGAGATCTACATGAATGATTTTACTACTTATGGTACCGATTTTGCTGAAGCATTAGAAAACCTAAGAAAGGTCTTGCAGAGATGTGAGGACCATAATCTATCCTTGAACAGTGAGAAATGCTTTATGATGATGCAAGGAGTAGTCCTTGGCCATTATATCTCTCATAAAGGAATTCAAGTGGACCCAGCCAAGATTGAGGTGATTACCAATCTTCCTATTCCTATCAAGCAAAAAGATGTTAGAAGTTTCCTGGGACATGCAAGATACTATAGGCACTTCATAAAATATTTCAGCAAGATGGCAGCACCACTTTATAATCTTTTAACTAAAGATGTTGAGTTCCAGTGGACAGAAGATTGTGATAAAGCATTCTCTAATTTAAAACAGCCTTAACCCATGCCCCTGTGCTCAAAGGCCCTAATTGGGAACTCCCTTTCCATATTCACAAAGATGCATCCAATTATTCTATAGGGGTTTTCTTGGGACAAAAGGAGGGAACAATTAAGAATGCAATCTACTTTGTCAGCAAGAATCTACAAGGAGTTGAGTTTAACTACATAGTGACATAGGAGATGTTGGAAGTCATTTATGCTCTCAACAAGTTCAGGAATTATATCAAAGGATATCAGATCATTGTCCATACAGACCATGCAGCCATAAGATACCTTATGAATAAGCCATTAATTCCAGGAAGGTTAGCTAGGTGGTTGATTTTAATGCAGGAATTTTGATATCATCATTATAGAAAAACCAGGTAAGGCAAATGTTGTGGCAGATTTTCTCTCCAAATTGAATACATCAGAAGACACTCAAGTCATTGATGACTCCTTTCCTGATGAAAATTTGTTCTCCATCAGTGTGCACACACCTTGGCATGCAAATATAGCCAATTATCTGGTTCGGGAGAGTTCCCCCTCATTTCTCTCCAAAAGAGCGAAGGGTTCTCATTGAGAAAACTTTTCTATTCTAATGGATTGCAGATTGTTTATTCTATACTGGACTAGATCATGTGATGAGGAGATGTGTAAGAGAGGATGAAACCTATGATATACTACATGCATGTCATAATGAACCTTGTGGAGGGCACTTTGTAGCTAAGAGAACAACCATGAAGATTCTCAATATAGGGTATTATTGGCCCACACTTCATAAGGATGTAGGCAAGTACACTAGGAAGTGTGATAGATGTCAGAGGATGGGTCAACCAACTAAATCAAATGAGATTCCTCTATACCCTCAAGTAGTTATCACACCATTTGATAAATGGGGACTTGATTTTCTAGGTCCAATTGATCCACCCTCAAATGGAAAATCTTACATCTTGGTTTACACTGACTATGTGACTAAGTGAGTTGAAGTCAAAACCATGAAACATGCTAGAGACAATAAAGTTGTAGAATTCCTCTATGAAGAAATATTCACACGCTATGGAGTTCCTAGAGAGATAGTCACAAATCAAGGGGCTCAATTTACATCAGCTCTTGTCACAACATTGGTCAATGGATATAATGTAAGGCATAGGAAATCTACACCCTATCATCCTCAAGCCAATGGCTAGTCTGAGGTAACAAATAGGGAAATAGAGGCTATGTTGACCAAAATAGTGGTAATTCACAGAAAATATTGGGCAAATAGGTTGCCATAAGCTATCTGGGCTTATAGAACCACTTGGAAAACAACCACTAGTTTTACTCATTTTGAATGATTGTATGGAAAAAATAGCCATAATGCTTATAGAGCTTGAACACAAAACTCTTAGAACAGCACTAGACCTTGGGATAGATATATCTGAGGCACAAAAGGACAGGGTGATGCAACTAAATACATTAGATGAGATGAGGAAATCAACTCTCCATCATGCTGAGATGGTGCAGGACCAAAGAGTCAGATGGCATGATAAATACATCAAGGAAAAGAAGTTTCAGTCGGGTGACTGGGCACTTCTTTATCATTCCAAGTATAAAGACAATGCAAGAAAACTACAAACTAGGTGGTTGGGACCATATGAAGTTGCAGAGGTCTTCTCCAATGGTGTTGTTCAACTCACAACAATTGATACTTTCAAATTCAAGCTCCTGGTCAATGGTCATCATCTCAGGTTATACCATAAATCGGCTTCCAAACAAGAATTCATGCAATAATTTATTGAAGACTAGACCTTTGAAGTTCTTGCAGCCGAAGGAAGTGAACCTAGTGTCCATCCTTCTAACTAGTCAAGGTACACATGCAATCATAATAAAGATTTCCACTTTTTGTGGGAATTAATTTCTCCATCAATAAATCTATCTGCCCATCCATCTCCATCCTTTCTCTCTCTTCCATAACTCAACTATCACTTCACTCCATCATCACTGCATTTAATAGCTCAACTATACTTTAAAGTGACTGGTACTTCCTTCCACACTCTTTGCAAAAGACACTCCAAATTTTTAGGTACGTGCATAATAACTTGATGTATCTTAATTATCTTAAATGCATTTGTTTAATTAATGTACATTAATATTGATATTTCACATAGCACATATTAGTACTTTTCCTTGTCACATCATAATTACATCCCAACTTGTGTGGACACATACTTTTATTTAGGTTGGGGTGGAGTGTGAACCCACGTGTCCATATGTCATACATGTCATTCATGTGCCAACATGTCAACAAATTTGAAATGATATAGTTGAAATGGCGTCTTGCATGTATGATATGATACTAGCCGCCACCATTTTCTTTGATGATGTCCCCCTTTTATGTCTTCCTTATTGCCTTAGTCATAGTCATAATGACACCAAAAAGGTAAATTGAAGAGTCATACGACATTGGCGTTAGCACTGGAGAAGAGTTGAAGGAAGCAAAAAGAAATTGGGATTTCAGAAGAAGGATTGTAGGAAAGAATAGGAAAGAAGATTTTACAGAGGTGTTTTCCAGATTGTGAGTAGAAGCAATGGGAGGTCAGTTGATTATAAATGAACCTACAGTTCACCAAGTGATCCTGCAAGATGCAATCTCTCTGGCTGAATTCAGAAATTGTGGATGGATAGACTACTTTCTGAAACTAAATAGTTTCAATGATGACATTGCTTTGGAATTTGCACAAACACTCTCTGATGGTAAGGCAATGGTGAAAGGGCTAGAAGTTATAGTCACTAAAGAGAGGATTGTTGAAGTAACAGGTTTACCTGCTGAAGGAGAACCCTACCCTGTTTCTAAGGATGGTAGGTTAGCTAGGGAAGAATTCATTAAGCCTATTGATCCTCCACTTGTGGTAGACAAACAAGGAACAAGGAGAAATTCTTTGCCAAAAAAATGGAAACAAGTTGTTGTCTACATTATCAAATATATTACCTGCGAGGGTTGCCAATCATGTCTTCATTCTATACATTTCAAGCTTCTGAATCATATGAGACATGGCAAGAGGATGAATGTGCCAAACGTGTTGTACAACTATCTTGCAATCATGGCAATTGAGACACAGAAAGGCAAGGAAAACTCTATTTCCCGTCACTGTTTTATTAAATTGTTAGTAGAAAAATCTTTGCAAGAAGTGTCTGGTGTGTCATGGTAAAAATATTTGAGCATTGATCCATTCAAATTATAAAATGTGAGTCCTAGAGGTCAGCCCCAAGCTCATAGGGTTAGAAGGGATGAGAGGTTTACTAAAACCACTCATGGAGCTTCAACTTCTATCACAAACCCTCCTACAACAGAATCAGTAGTAGAAATTGGCTCCTCTTAATCAGAGTATTCAGATGAAGAAAGTTCTTCCTCATACCCTAATTTCAATGTTCTCCCTAAAACTCTAGTTGCCACTAGGGCTTCCATTCAAAAAGAGGAAGCACAAATGAGAGAGCTAGAAATTAGAAAAGGGAAGGCTAAGAAGCAAAAACCAGAAAAAGTAAAACCTAGCCCTAGGAAATGAAAATTTGAAGACACTGGTCATCCTGCAGACACTAAGAAAAAAAATTCCTCCAAAGAATTCAAAACTAACAGAGTCAGCTACTGGTGTGACTCTAAAAAGAAGCCCTAGACTTAGAGGGAAACTTAGGAAGGAGGCAAAGGCTCCTAAGGGACAGGTAAATATAGAAGTGGAAGAAGTTTTTGAGGAACAAGCAAACATAGGATTAGAAAAACTTGTTGTTGCAGAGCAAATTGAACAACAAGAACCACTATAGCTAGAGCAAGTTGAACAAGAATCAGTGCAAACAAAGAAAATTGGACAACACGAATCGGTGCAAGGAAATATTCTAGTAGGAAAACATAAACCTCCTACTTTTTCATGGGCATCAGTAGCCTTGGACTTATGGAATGAAATGCAAAAGAAAGAGGAAGAATGGAATAAAGAAAGACTCAAGCTACAGGAATAAATCAATAAAAAAAATGCAAAAATTAAGGAAAAGAATGCAGAGATTACTGCATTGAAGGGTAAGGTGGAAAATGTGGTGGCTCTAGTACCACAAATGATGGCATGCAGAACTCCCCCACAAGTATATGCACTACATTTAAAGGAACGTCATCCTTTGTTCAAGCTATCAAGGGTCAATTCTGGTTTAAACCCTTCCTTTGAAACTCCACAAGAATTTTTCCAAGCCTACCAATCCTCTCCTCTTGAAGTTAAAAATTTGTTGTGTGAATTGTATTTGCATAATTATGTTGTTCCTAATGACCATGACTAGAATCCATTGTTATACATTGGGGATATTCACTTGAGGTAATTCATGTCATGGATCCAAAATGAAATCATTTGGGGGAAAAAATTCAAAATATATAGAGAAAGAGAACTCCATACCCCCTTATCTCTAAGAGCTGAATCAAGTAACCCTTTAGACATTTACTACACATGGCATATAATTCTTTATAATCCAGAGTACAAAAACAAGATCATGCCTGCTAGGGAGGAAGCATACCAAGAATATGAGCAAACAGTTGCTACTTCAAGAAAAATAGTATTGGGGTATAATCCCAAAGATGGAATGATCTTCTAGAATAGTTAAAAGAAGTTGAACCACATTCCCTATAGAATTACTATGCAGCTTGCAAAAGAAGCATCAGATACATACATCTTGGGAGGATAAAGCAGCACTATTTCCTCCCATTGATATTTAGCCACCCAACCTATTGTGGCTAGTACCAGATTACATAAACTATCAATATGATGTAGATACATAAAGGCCAAGGTGGGGAAGATTGGAAAGCAAGCAGGGGTTCTATTGGGATGCAAATTAAAATATTACAGAGACTAATCAAGGACAAACAATGTAATTGGTGACTTTAGAGCTTTGACAAGGCAAAGGAATAGAGTTCCCTCTGCTGGAGGACCAACAGATCATTAGATTGGCGGGAGATGATGAATCCAAATAATGACTCATTTTTTATAGGGTTTATCATATGTTTGTTTTTATTACTATGGGACTTTAACACCTAGTTATTGACACTCTCTATGTTATTTCCCTAAATTTATGAACCTTAGGCATGAACTTATCCTTGTGACTTTTGATAGTATTAATACGCTATGTCACATATCTATATTAATTTTACATGTGATTGAATGAATGTTATTCTAAGCTGATTATGGATATACAATTGTTTTGTGCACGCTAATTTCATTATGCAGGTTCACATCAAGATGCAAATATAAATGAAGATTACAAGGTGGAAGAAGTTCATGTTAGCTGGTCGGTTGCTAAAGAAGTCAAAAAGATGGCCATTAAAGAGGTCAATGGAGGGAAACTCCCAGCTCATGTGGAAGTTGTAACTTACCTTTAAATGATCATGTATGTTAGTTGAGAAAATCTAGGAGGTGTTGTTGTGTTCTGGTTTGACTAAATCCAATGCATGCATAACCTCCTCCCTCTTTTCATGCTTTCAATAAATGGCATCCTCCTATTTTGTTGGAGTCTACTACCTAGTTAGTTAGGGTTAATTAGAAACTTTTCCTCTGTAAATAATGATCAGGTGTCCCTTTTCACAACGTTGGATGTTTTGATATTGTGCTTGCATTTTTCAGTTTCAAGTAATACAGTCATATTGCTGATATGATGTAATCATGTTTTCAATGAATAAGAAGATATTTTGATTTACTGCACTTGAGTTAGCTTCGAGAAGACTCATTCAAGGGGGCCCACTTAGTGAGAATTCCTTCCATTCAGTTTAGTAGTTACTTTTATGTTCAGTAATTAGTTGCAGTCTTAACAGTTGTCTATTCCTGTAGCCAAGGTAGATAGAGTAACTTCTTGTTTGTTTGCTAAGATTTCTATTTTTTTCATCCATTTTAGTTCAGTTGTCGATCTCAGTTTAGTTGTTTATTCATTCTCATTACTTTTGTTAATTCTTTTTCAACATTTTATTTTCAGTACTATTTCCTTTCTAGTTATAGGATTTGGATGACTACAATTGAGTCCTAGTGCACAGACAGTGCTGACCCATTTCAAGTTCACGTCCTTGGGTTGAAAATGAAATGAACCTTCATGATGAGCAAGATAACTACTTAGTGCAGATATCTAATCTCTAAGTTACAACTTTAAGGGCTTAGTTATTGAACAATTAGAGGAGGCCAACACACACTCCAAGGGTACCATCTCCTTCTCAATCATTCTCCAATTAACACTTGGCATTATCCCATGCCTTAGGGTGTCTCATCCATTTCTAACCATTGAGTTCCATTATCCTATCA
>VDFB02057393.1:275332-315751 GCA_007258455.2 Sequoia sempervirens
TGCATTACCACCATCCACAACGTAGACACAAGGAGGGGGGATGGAGTAGACTCAGTAGGGAGGCTAGCACAAGTGTTGATCCTATTAGATGTCATGTAACAACAATTTGATGACATGTAAATGCAACTAGACATAATCTGGACAACCTAGTGGGGAAGAGAGATCAAGTGGTTGTGGAGCCTTGGGGAAAAGTGAGATAGCTTACACCTCATTCAAGATGCCTGAGATATGGAGTGGAGCGGGTTGAAAATGGAGACAACTTGACTGTGACAAGAGCGGGATGCAACTAGGAATAGTGGTGGGGATAATGCAGTGGAAGAGCTAGAGAGAGAGTTGGTTGGGTGACTAACTAGACCACCTACTACAAGGGCCTATATGAGTAGGTGATGCTAGCAAAGAAAAGAGCATGGAGTTTCTCTACGAGGGGTGGCTCAGCCAAATTAGGTGGGTCAGTGAGGACATAAGCTAGCATGGGACCGTCACTGCCCCTAAGACTAGGAGGATAGGGACCACCACTAGGAGAGCTAGAAGCAGGAGGAGCAAGTAGATTTAGAGGGTGAGGGGAGCATTAGCCTCATTGACACACTCAAAGAGGGCTAGTGATGGCTAGTCCTAGGTGATGATGCTAGTTTTGACCGATCTATATATCAACATGTGATGGATATATAATTGAGATATATAGATGTATATATGATGTATACATATTGTGAGATGTACATTTGATGTATTATGAACATTATGATTATTATTATTATTTTTATATATTGATGTGATGATGGTTGGATGTGAGTTATTGACTTATGATGTTAATGATTATGATATGATGTGATTGATATGATTTATATAGTTTTATGATTATATGTATGTGACTAACAAGTGTGATGTAGGATGCAGATGCCTAGGGTAGACATGTGATGTATATCTATTGTGTTAGTGTGTGTGATGCAGGGTGTTTGTATTAGTGTTATGATATATATATATATATATATAATGTGTATAGATGTATATAAATGACTTATGGATGTTATATATGATGTATGAATGTAAATACATGATTAAATGAACCTAAATGCAAAATGATTAGAAAATGCAATCACTTGAACAACTATAATGATTTAAATGAACCTAATGCAAATGGATTGATACAAGTTCAATGAAATGATGACTGACACTAATAAAGATGCTTAGACTAACCAATTTAAACAAATTGATGAACCTAATTGATTATGAATAGAAAATATGATTAGACTAACAAATCTAAACAACGTGATGAACCTAAATGATAATGAATGCAAAATATGCTTAGGATAACAAATATAAACAAGAAAATATAATTGAATGACTAATGAAATGGATTATTAACAATAGAAAAGTTTCTTAGACTAACAAATCCAATCAACTTAATGAACCTAAATAATTAATGACAATGCAAAAGATGATTAGACTAAAAAATCTAAGAAACTTAAAATGCAACTAAATAAATAATAAAATAGATTAATGACAATGCAAAAGATTATTAGACTAACAAATTCAAGCAACTTAAATGCAACCAAATGAGTAATAAAATAGATTAATGACAATACAAAAGATGCTTAGACTAACTAACCTAAACAACTCAAATGCAACTGAATGAGTAATGAAATAGATAAATGACAATGCAAAAGATGCTTAGACTAAAAAATCTAAGCAACTTAAATGCAATAAATGGTGGGTAAGTGCAAGAAGTTGGGTCTACTTGTAGGAGAAGTGTCATTTTTTAGCTCAAAACAAGTGCCCATTCATTTTTTAGAATATGTACCCATTTTAAAGTGGGTGCTCATTCCAAAAATTTTGAAACTCACAATTTGTAGAACCCATGAGAGTGCCAAACACCTTTTTAAATTTTGACATCATCTTTCCCACATTCCTCTTTGCCAAGTTTCTTCTATTTTCTTCTTCATTTCCTTTTTGGTTATTTCATCATATGTCCCAAACCTCTCAATAATGGGATCCTTAGGTTTGCTGAGTAGGATGTCAGCATATGATATCTAATTAGATCTGAAGACCTCATAGGGAAACTTTGTTATCCATGAAGTTCTTGGTCCAACTTCCTCCATCTAACAATTGTCTTTATCAACTATAGCCTAAAAGTTGTACTACTTAAGGACTTCAACTCTTTTTACTTCTTCAACTTGCACTTTTATATTAGTGAATGTATCATGATTATTTAAGTTTATCGTTTGTTTCATTGAGTTGATATTTAAATTTCTTGACTTGATTCCTCAACTTCTTTATAGAATCATTTGATTCCTTAAAATTTTCTTTCAGATCCCTATGATCACATTTTGCTTTATCTAGGCCATCAAGAGCAGATTTGAGTTCTCCTTCTATATCAACTTCATAGTCTTCTTCAATAAACCCTTCCATTATATTTTCTTTCAGAGGGATAGGATACTTCCTAGTTACCAAGTGTTCAACCTCCAAGATCTACTTCAGCTATTAAGAAAATTGAAGGAACCTTACTCTGATACCAATTGTTGAACACCTAAAATACTAAGAGGCGGTGAATTAGTATTCCCTGAAATTCATTAACTTAAAAGTGCATTACAAAGTAGAATCAGTAGAAGAACACTATATTTACATAGAAAACCCTAGAAAGGGAAAAACCACGATGAGGATTACCTCACTACATATCATAACTGATTACAATAGATCACAATTTAAGGGACTCATTATCTCAGGACTCACTATCCAAAAAATAGAAGGGCTCATTTCCTAAGGAAGATCACTTATTCCAAAATTATAAATAGACATACAAAAGAATGACTCACTGCCAAAGTTTGAACTACTTATAATGCATGTGTTATATGTTGAAGACATAGTTCCATGTTTAGCTTAAAAAACTGACTTTACACACTTCCTTCTTCACTGTCAGGAGATTACCACTATCACATTTCACACTTATCTATACTTCTTCATTCACATAATGAATTTTCATTCTATATATATATATATATATATCTTCCACAAACAATCATACCATCAATTAGGTTGGCCTAATTTCCAAACTCAATTCAGTTCCACACAACCCTGAAACCCTTAGGTTAGCACCACACAACAAAACTGGTGAAGCAACAATTGAAGGAACCAAATGTTCATCCAAAACATGGCATGTAGACCACCAAATCACTTGAAACTTGGAATGCCAAAACATCTGACATCTTCAATCACTTCGTGAAATACAGAAAACACAATGATCATCTCTGGTGGAATGCAAAGCATTCCAACATGAACTATGAAATTGTAACTCTATCTCTACTTAGTCCAATACTTTTTCATTAATATCTTCTGTTGTGGAAGACATTAAACCCTGAATATTTGGGTATGAACTCCTTCAATATGTACCATTATCATATCAAAACCACATGACAAGATATGACAATGTAGAGCAATGCGGACCATAAGATGGTTCCTTTGTTCTAGATTGAAAATACACTATCTCATTCCAAGACTTAGCCAATCTTCTTTGGACTATATTCATACTAATACCATCAATTCTATAATGGGTGACATCAATGACAACACCATACACCATCATGCTTATGTTTCCAATAGTAAGGTCTTATTTCTAAGACCCATATATGACTAAGTATAATGACCCTTAAATCGTTGAAAGTTAGAAAATGCTTGAATTTTATATTTCCTAAAAAGTGGTTTGTTGATTTCAAATAGAAAAATAACGAAAGCATAATTAACTCAACATTAAAAAATATTTCAGGAAAACTATATATGGGTTCTTATATCATGTTAAGCTTGTTAGAACCATTTAGTCTAAAGAAAAGGGTAAAAAAGTCAAAAATTTTGATACACATTTTCCTTCACATCATTACCTTTCACAAAATTAATTGGCTTTTAAAAATTTGAAGGGTATTAATATGGTGATGATGATCTGCATTTTAGTTTTTTAAATGCTAGAGTCTTGAATCCAAGGTTCTCAAAATGTGTGCCCAATCCTATAGGATATGAAAAGATACTTCGGTGCATATTATTCATTATGAATATAAATAATCCTTAAAAAAATGACATGCAACTCACCATCATTGAAGGGTAAACCCACAAAAGTGGTTTACAATTCCAGTGAAGAAGGAAAAGTTGCAAAAAATGACCACATGCAATTTTTTTTGGTTTTTTGGGAGTTCAAACAAACTTTTGGTTCGAGTGAACCCAAAGGGGATTTGCTAGAACCCCCCTTCGAGTGAACCCATTAAATGTTGGGTCCCAAATTTCCTAGAAAAATAAGCAAAGAAAATGTTTGTGGAAAGGGGGTTCACTCGAACCCCTCTTTTCCCCCCTTCTCCCCCTCTAGCACCAAAAAGCTTCAGAATTTTACCCTTCGAAGCTCGAGTTGAGGATGAAAATGGAGGAGACTTCATAAACCCAACTAGATGATGGTAGTCCTTAGAACGAGCTATCCAACAAATATAATTTTAATATGTTTTGGTTTTATTATGTATTTGTTTTTTTAGTTTTATTAAACATAGGTTTTCATTGGAAATCAAACTCTCTATTCTGCACATGTGGAAAAATAGCAGATTATCAATTTTTTTCTTTAAAAAATATGAGTGCACTAGATATTGAAGTCTTTGATCCAATATATATTTTTTTTTTGAATTTCGATACATGTATACAAAAAAAGTTGCGTTGTATACAGTCCACCTATGTCTGAATTGTAATTGGTTTGACTTCGCAACTTGATTAAGGAAAAAATATTCAATAAAACACTATGAAACCAATTGGAAGCACTAGATATCGTAGTTACAAATCTAAATTTGAAAAAAATAGAATTTTATCCTTCACGGAAAAAAAGTCATGTTGTATACGGTGAGCGTCACTCCTTAAAAATGGTGTTCATTGAAAAAAACTAGTTTTCAAAGGATATGGAAAACGAAGTGCAATCTGATTCCAAATTTTTTTAAAAAATTTTTTAGAATCTACAAACAAAATTTCACAAATCACTAGTTTGCATCGTCTTCAAATTCCTCATGGTTTAGCCGCTATAGGTGTCCGAAAGTGAAGATTTAGTTAGAAAAAGTTATTTCAGTATCTAGTTTGGCCAAAAATTGTAAACCAGTATTGTGGGATCACCCTGAAGCATTCTTATTATTTTTTATACATATATTAAAATTGTATGACAACGATAAAAAATTCTCTATTTATTTGTGCACATCTATTCAAGTCCTTTATATTGATATTTAAAAAGTTATGTTTATGTGGAAATATAAGAATGTTGTAGTAAAGATCATAAAATAATTTCATCAAACATAAAGATAACGAATAAAAATATTGCCTATCATAGTCCTTTAGGGTTTATGAAAATGATTTAGTTAATATATTGGCATCATCAATAAATTTGATGCATATGAATATAAAAAATTAGATTTAAATACTTGGGTCTCCTTATATATTATATAGTTCAAATATAAAAGCCATTAATTCCACATATAATAGATATCAAACAAACCTCAAAAGACAAAGGTGTGCAATACAAATTATTGTATTAAATATAATCCTTCTTGATATCTTTGAATTCTTCATCAAAGTTACCAATTCTTATATTAGTGTAAATAAGGTGGTAATGGAGACTAGAGTGGTATTGAGAGTGTGTAAAATAATGGAGGCATGTTAGGGTTATGATTTAAGAGCTAAGTAACTAGTTAGTATTGATCATAGGATGAGATGAAGGGATAATATAGGCTAATATACATGAGTAGAGTTTGTGGTAACTTAGTTGTTATAGAAGTGGTGGGATTAGGTGTGGCTAGAATGCTAGAATGAATGCATGCACTAAAGGTGTACATTATACAAAGGATTATAGTTAATGGGAAATGAGGTAGAAATAACACTTGGGTTAATAGTGGTAGTGAACATGAAAGTGGTATAGTTGGGGTGGGAATAGGAGGATGGGTTGGAGGATATATAATTAGAAAAATTTATTGATGATCTAAGATATTCTAAAATGTATGTGTCATGAATACATCCCGCTAATGTCTTGTAAAAGATATTTTCTAATTGGTTAGGGGATTCATATTGTATATATGCATCAATCAACACTTGTTGAGTGCTAAGAGTAATGTCTTGTTTAGCCATACAAGCACCATGATTACAATCTTCTTGATCAACTATACCAATCTCAACATGGCCACCATTAAAGATAAACATCGTTTGACAATACAATTTAAAAATCAGATTGTCAATATCCTCCTACATATGCCATTCAAATCTAATCTCTGGTCTAGAAGTACAATTCTACTTCATTACTTACTCTGGTCTACCATGCGAAAGAAGTAAGCGTGTTTGACAATTCAAATCTTATGTCTGTCAATATCCCCCTGCGTATACCATTCAAACCTAATCTGTGTCAATATCTTTCTGCATATGCCATTTAAATCTTATCTTCCTGTGTATGCCATTCAAATCTCATCTCTGTCAATGCTATTTTCTTCTCAAGTGTAGAAAAATGGGATGTGATGAATGGAAATTTGTACTAAGAAAAAGCTTTCCAAACCTCTATTTTGTCTGCACACAAAAGAAAATTCCATGCAAAAAGACCTCTATTTTGTCTGCACACAAAAGAAAATTCCATGCAAAAAGTTAAAATCTCCACCTTCCCCACACGCTGTTTCATTACATCTTCACGACTGGAATCATAATTTAGCTTTTGTATATTCCTACAAGTGAAAACAATATTACTCAAAATAGAAAATAAAATCTAATATTGTTAACTTAAAAATCTATCTTTCTTAACGATTTTCTTGAATGTAATTGTTATCATGTTTACATAAAATTATTGGTGCAATCTTTTCTAACAAATATGAATCCATTCTCATTAATTCGTTATTGATCTAGTTTAAAATATTGATCATTATCTATCCATTTACACACTAATTTACTTGAAATAAGGCTTAGGTTGGGATATTTAAAGGCACACCCTAAGACCCTAGGATACAAAATCATAGAAAATAAATGATTCATAATACACGATGAGTAAAACATCAAATTCACATTTTGGAAAGGAAAATAATCAATGCATCTGTTCATCATATTGCAAGTCCTTGTAAAACCTTGTACTTGTAGGTCCAAGGTCATCCATCTATTCGTCAAGAAATCAAAATATCAAAAGTTCCACAGGAAGGAACAATCAATTATAACCACTCAACATAGTGAATCTAAGGATATTACTTGACCCCCATGGAAATCCACACATTGTCATCACTAGTTGTCATAAGAAACTTAGGCACAACCAAAGATACAAAGATGGATTAAGATTAACCTTCAAACTTCGAGATATGAGTGCATTGAGGTATCATTTGACCTAGGGTGGTCAATCTCTTAAAGGCCAAACAACATTTTTTTGAGGAAATGTAAGAAGATAATTTTGGACTCTCGAGAAATCTTAAGAAATATGGGGAATCTATCATAAAATTTATTCGTCAAGCTTCTTGAAAAAGGACACAATTGTTCTAATAAAATTGGTTCCAACCATTTTTGACAAACCATAATGCACAATCAAATCCATGACACATATAATCTATTCCCAACTTCAAGAATAGATGGATGAACATTTCTCAAAGAAAAATCAGAAGCTCTAGATAAGTTTAAGGCATTTAAATCAATGGTTGAGAATGAAATGGATTTGAAAATCAAATGTCTGAGGTTTGATAGAGGTGGTGAGTTCACCTCCAATGAGTTTAACATTTTTTGTGAAGATCATGGGATAAAGATACATTTATCAGTTCCTAGGACTCCACAGTAGAATGGATTTGTGGAGAGGAAGAATAGGGCAATTCAAGAGCCAACAAGAACCATGATGAAGGAACCAAATCTATCAGATGTCTATTGGAGAGAAGCAATTTATACCGCAGTGTACATTCTCAATAGAGGACAAGCAAGAGTGAACAATTAAAATACCCCCTATGAGCTATGGTATGAAAAACCTCCTACTATGAAATATTTTAGAGTGTTTGGAAGTAAATGTTGTATCAAGAGAGATGATGAAAACTTAGGAAAGTTTGATGCAAGATCAGATGAAGGCGTCTTCCTTGGATATCTTACAAAAAGGAAGGTATATAGGTAGTACAAAAAATGTTAAAGAAGATAGTTGAACGTGCAAGTGTCAAAGTGGATGAAGAATCACATTAGAACTCAGTGTTGATAGAAGGATATGAATCTGATGAACCCCCTTGCAGAGAAGAAGAGATAGAAGAAGATAAAGAGAGAGATGAAAATGGAAGAGGAAGAAGCTCTAGAAAATAATTCTGAGACTCTTAAGTATGTGTAGAGGAATCATTCTAAGGATCAAATAATTGGAGATAAGAGTAAAGGTATGTTGACAAGAAGAAAATCTGCTATGATAGAGGAACAGGTAAAATTTTGTTTACTTTCTAAGATAGAACCTAAAACAGTAACTGGGGCATGCAAGGATGAAAATTGGATCAAAGTTATGAAAGAATATTTGAGGCAGATTGAGAAGAATCAAACATGGGAATTGGTCCCAAGACCAACAAACAAGAACGTGATAGGAACTAGATGGGTTTTCAGGAACAAATTGAATGAAAATGAAAAAGTTAGAAACAAGGATAGGCTTGTGTGTAATGGCTACTCACAAGTGGAAGGAATAGATTTTGAAGAGACTTTTTCTCTAGTAGCAAGAATGGAAGCTATTGGGATGTTTTTGGCTTTTACAACACATAAAGACTTCAAGGCATATTAATTGATGTAAATTCTGAATTTCTAAATGGTGAGTTAGAAGAAGAGGTATACATTGAACAACCAAAAGGTTTTTACTTGTCAAAAGATCTTGATATGGTCTACAGGTTGAAGAAAGATTTATATGGACTCAAACATGCTCCTAGAGCTTGGTATGCAAGATTGGATAAGTACTTATTGTAGTAGGAATTCAAAAAGGGTATCATAGATAGCAATATTGACTTCAAAGTTGAGGGAGATCAAATAATGATTGTGATTGTGTATGTTGACATAGTTTTTGGAGGAAATGAAGGGATGTGTAAGAGGTTTGTAGAGGAGATGCAAAATGAGTTTAAAATGTCAATGTTTGGAGAGATGAATTTATTCCTTGGGCTACAAATAAGTCAATCAAAAAAAGGTATATTCATTTCACAATCAAAGTATGTCAAAGAAATGTTGAAGAAGTTTGGAATGGACGATTCTAAGCTAGTATGTACTCCCATGGTTACTAGTTGTAAGTTGAGCAAAAATGATGAATCTCCTAAGGCATCTTAGAGCAAGTAGAGATCAATGATTGGTGGACTACTGTATCTAACTGCTACTAGATCAAATATCATGCATGAAGGATGTCTTGTGGAAATATTTTAAGATCTTAGATAATCACATGTGGCAATAGTCAAAAGGATATTTAGATACTTGAAGGGAACCCTAGACTATGGTTTATGGTATTCTAAAGATAACAAATTCTCTTTGAGTGCTTATACACATGTAGATTAGGCAGGTAACTATGCAGATGACTTAAGTACATGTGGAGGTTCTTTCATTCTTGGAAACAAACTAGTTTCTTGGTTAAGTAAGAGGCAGGATTCAATGTCACTATCCACTACAAAGGTAGAATATATTGTTGCAGCTTCTTGTTGCACACGGGTGTTGTGAATGAAGTGGACATTGAAAGATATTATCATATATCATATGATGAACCTATTTCTATCTTGTGCGATAATACAAGTTCTATCAAATTTTCAAAAAATCTGGTAATGCATTCAAGGACAAAGCATATCTCTATCTGGTATCACTTTCTAAGAGAGAAAGTTGCTGAGAATGAAGTGAAGTTGGAGTATGTGCCTAAAAGGGATGAAGTAGCAAAAAAATTGACAAAGGCTCTTCCAAAAGATACATTTGAGTATCTCAGGAAGAATATAGGGGTTATTGCCCCTCCTTTTAACTAGATGCATAGGTCGGTGCATCTGTCCAGGAGAGCAATTCAAGATTTATTATTTTATCTTGGACTGATGAACACTACCTCTCAAGGGGAGTAGGTAGTGGATTCTTTGGTTGGTGATGTTAGGGGGAACATATCTAAAAAGAGAAAGAAAAGTGAGAGAGAACTGCTTGCAAGTGTTGCCTGAAGTGAAGTATATAGGTGTTGCCTTTTTCCATTGACATCAAAGGGGGAGCAAGAGTAATCTGATAAAAATAGAGAGAAAGGGGGAGAACAAAAGAAGTCTAAAACTGTAATAAGTGTCCAAGTAAGGGGGATAGCTACTTGAGAATTGAAGTTGTAGAGTTGCTTTTATTGTTGATGGTTTTTTAGCAAGTGTTGCCATTAATGACAAAGGAGGAGATTGTTGCACTATGTTGTCATAAGTTTTTTCATTGATTTCAACCTATGTCAAACTCTAGTGTGGTTATCGTAAGAAGGTTTTTATGGTGTTGATAAGGTGTTTTAGATGACGTGGATATGTTGAGAGGGTATTTGTGGTGTTGCTAGTGTGGCATGTTCACTTGGTTTCCAAGTGCTTTTGAGAAAATTTGCATAAAGAGTATACAAGGTACCAGAGGTGTGTTCTATATTATGTTCCACATTTCTTCATGCTTGAAGATGTGCTTGTGTGGTTTGGATATGATGATCAGTAGTATTGGAAGGTGTTATATCTAAATTTCAAGGTTTTGGATCATGCAATAGTAGAAGATGCATTTGATAGTGTTTTGCCTATGAAGAAGGTTGTTTGGGAGAAATGGAATTGCTTTGCATTTCTCCACGTTGAAGTTTCTTGTCTTACAAATTTGGGAATGTGCTAATATTGTCTATACCTATTTTCCCTTGAAGTGTTGTGTGTTCATTCATTTCATAAGCCTAGTTATGTGTGTTGTAGCTCGATGGAAATTTGAATAGTTACACAAGATGACAATATTTTTTAGTTGTAGGTATCTACGCCAGTGTTGTTGAATATTTTTTAGTGTTGGCAAGTTCTAGGATATTGTGTGATGTTACTATGTGGTCCGCATGATGGTTTCAAACCTGGTGAAGTGTGAATTCAATTGTTTAGTAGTGTTAGTGCTAGATTGGTCGACTTGGCATGTTAGTGCTATTTGTGGAGGTTCTTTGTTGTTTGAGGAAGCGTGGTGTAGAAGGTCGGTGTAAATTTGGGTCCTAGTTAAATCATTGGTGTGGTCCACCTTCACTTCTTTTAATTGTGGAAGTGTTTTGTGCTGACCTATTTGGTGGTTTCACGTTTGAGGTGCATACATTTAATTGAGGCTAACTTACAGAAAGGTTTTGAGGATGTGGATGATATATATATAAGGTCAATCGATGGAAAAAGGTAGTGATGTGAAGTTTTATGTGAAATGATGTGGATGTGATCAAGTGTTGTGATATGAGTGTGAACTTAAATTCCTAATACTACTAGAAGCAATGACCAAAAGGTGTCTACATTTTAGAGTGCCTAAAGTTGTTGGAGGCAGTGAGCCGAATGTTGCAAATGGTGAAGAGTTGTTGTGGTGGATTCTCTTGTTGCTCTGAGGTAGTGAACCTCCTTGTAATAGTTTCTTCTATTCTCTTTCTACTTTGGACAGTGAGTCCTCTGGGTAGTGATCCCTTGCTAGTGATCCTTTCTTTTCTTTTGGGCAATGAGCCTTTTGTAATTAGTGTTGTTATTCATATATATGTGAGTTAATCCTCATCATGGTTTTTCGATGATCAAGGTTTTCCACGTAAATATGGTGTTCTCTTGTGTATGGTTGTGAATGTGTTTATGTTTCATTCATGCTTATGCTTAATAAGGGTTTGAAGGTTAATGAGGGTTTAAATGTTTAATGCACAACTAATTCACCACCCCTCTCAGTTGTCATGTGTGTCTAACAATGAGTACTTTCAAAGATGAAATGGAATAGGATGGAAAGTTTAAGAATGAATCCCTGACATTTTCCTTTAGGTATTGAACAAAAAGTTTCATGACAACATCCTGAACATCTACCTCATATTCTTCTATTAAATTTATAAACTCCTATAGATGCCTATCTACTAATTCAGATTCTTTTCCATTGAATTTTGGAAAGAGTTCCCTAATCCCATTAAGAATAGCATTTGAGAAATTAGGATGCCATTTAAATTCAATGTACTCTATATCTTTGAGTAGAGAAGGGCCTTCTCTAAGGATATAACTTTTGCTCTTTTATGACACCATAGCTTGTAGAGGGGGAACCAATATGGTTATACATATTTGCAAATGAACTTATCCCTTCTACAACTATCTACTTCTTATTACTTCTTTTAGAATAACATGTTTTCTCAGTTCCCTTTCTTGTAGAGCCTTAAAACACTCGATAAGGGGCAATATTTTATAGGAATTTAATAGGTAACCTTCATACAAAAATATAGTAATGGATAAATACTTGAATTATTGTAAAATAAAAACTCTTCTAATGATGTAATAATTTTTTCAGAGTCACCACCTCTTCAAATAGGATAAAGTCTTCAAGCAGTAGGAAGCTCCTTCAAAGATCAAACTTATTTCCATTTTTTCTCCACTAGTAGAGCACGAGACTTTAAGAACACACCAAAAACATTGCAATAGGTTCCATATTCAACTATGAAAATCCTCAAATCATTTGACTCTTCTTCAATGGATGATTCTAATTATTCCCAAGTGGAGTCACCAATTTGTTGGTGTTCTTTCTTTTGAACCTTGAAAACCCTCTAAAGGGCATCCATCTCTTATGATCAAGGACTTCAATATTAGGGGACAACGAATGGGAGATAGATTTAACACTTTTCTCCCCTGAACTTAAGGCTCGGTAGGACCTAGGTGGTTATCCCTATACAATATTCTATAATATATAGAGTTTTCTTATGGTGTTTAGGTGCATATATAACATTCTAAATTTAAAGAATAATGTCTTAGGTAGATAAGCTTCACACAAATTACATGGGATTGTAGGTCTAACTACACCCCTTGTTCTCATTCAAGTTCAGGTATGAAGTAAGGACACCAAGTAAATCTAAACTAATAAAGCAAGGAAATAGTTTTTAAATATAAAATTTGTTTATGAGGATGGGGGACGAATATAATGCAAGACCAGTGCCTACCTTGGGTTACAGAGTCACATGTTAAGAATTTTATGATGACAAAACCAAACATATTCTGAGGGTCTTTTACGAGATTATCACCTTATGATAATTAGATCTAGGCAAGATTATTATGCAACATATTTACAAATCCATAGAAAATGATAACATACCCATTAATTCATGGAAATCATTTACTCTATCTCTTGGAAAAATAGCAAACCATTAAACTAATTTAGAACATCAAATATGCTTGATAAACTAATATAACCCTTGACTACACAGTTTAAAATATATCATCACTCACAACTGGAGAAAAATTGCATAATAGAGTATATTCATATATGCCACAATTAAGAATACAAAGGTGCTACCAAGTAATGGTTGATAAACATAGGCATTCAACTTTCAACATATAATACTATTCTATACATTGCATCCATGTTACCAATACATAGAACCTCCTTAGTGAGAACTAACCTTTGAGCTCCAAAATTAACAACAAAATTTTCCTTTATAGTGTAGGCATAACTTAGATGAATTCAAACCCTAACACCTAACCCAACTAGGGTTTATAGTATAGTAATAAAACCAATCATATTTCAAAAAATAATTGACTTTCCCATAAAACCTAAGAACCGAACCCTAGCCACAAATTTGGCACTGACACCAAGAGCAAAACCCTCATCATGATTCTACAAATATAGACAACGAGCTCCCAAGAAATCTACAACAAAACCTAGGAAAGCATGGCCCAACAGAAGAGTGGACACCTGCAACAAACAAATGAGCATAAGTACCACCCTTTCCATCAATGTAGCATGGTGAGAAGCATAGAAAAATCCACTTAAAATTGATTGGATTCAATTTGGTCATTGGAAATGCAGTTGCACCATTACACGTGGCTATCCTGTAAAATTGAGCTGCTAGCTGTTGCGGTTTGAATTCTAACTATTTGACCAAATATGGAAGACTGAGATCAAGCCTTATGGGAAGTTTAAAACACAACTGTCAATCTTCAAAAGACACAAAGATCAATGACCCATGCATTCTTATATTGCATTGCACTTCCCTCTTGAAGACACCCCTTTGAAATTGCACTGTGAAGGCCCTATGTGAACAATGAAATGACACCATGTGTCAGAGAACCAATGACCCATCATTGAGCACAATTTCGCATTGCACTCAATATCTAAAAATGCGCTCTAAATAAGTAGAGTGATGCAATATGTAATTTCCAGATGTCCTTCCACAATTATGCAACCAAAATGTGGGCTTGCCCTAAACGGCTCCTTAGAAAGGGAAAATACCATTGAATCAACTCCACGTGGTACCCATTGAGCTACTTTAACTGTTGAAAGAATGAAGAAGACATGTGTTGTCATTGATGTCAACGTTACATGGTGAATATTAGAATGGTATGAAGGATACTCTGCTCAATTGAATTGATTCTTAGCTAAGTACTTTTGCTATGTGTCTACGTCAAAAATTTATTGCTCTCTGAGCCCTCCGTAGATTGGTTTGCATTTCATCACACGTTCATATCCTTTTTTACAATTTCAATTTGTTGTTTGTGGATTATATTAGTGCCCAATTATAGAATCTCATCTAATCTAGACAACTAGTTCAAAAGTTGCATGTGACAGAAGTTCGGTATATAGAATGTTCCTAGTTTTTCAGTGCAATGTGCATGGCCTTTTCTATCCGCACTTCTTCGTGTGTGTGCGCTTGGCCTTGTGGTTTTGGGATGATGTTTATAGGTCACTGTGAGTTAATATTTCCAGTTGGCATGACATTTTGAGATCCACGTGTTCTGTGTGTGTTAATTAATTGAAATATTCAGTTTTGGGTCTTATGCCTGGCCGACCTAAATATGTAAATGGTTGTGGAGATTAAAATTAAAATGTGAATGTAAGAATGAGCTATTATAGGTCCATGTTTACCTATATCTCATAGGTTTGTGGCACAAAGGCAATTGAATTGGAATTGGGTGTTGACAAGGCACATTTTGCATTCCCCTTGGCATTATCTATTGAGGCTAACCTAGTTAGTGTTTGTAATGATGCTTATATATATATATATCATTTTGAGATTAAGAGTGTGGTGTGCTAGTAATGTGATCCAAATGAAAGCAACAAAGAGAATTTTTTGTAGAAGATTGAGAAAAGGATATGCAGATGTAATTCAAAGTAGAGATTTGTGTTTTCTATTAGGAAAAGTGGTTTGGATCAGAATCTTGAGCTTCAAAGGAACTAAATTCAACATATGACAGATGCATTTTGTATCAATTCAAAACTTGGTTGTGTAGCCACATTTCTTGTCTTATTTTTTGCTATGAACAGTGAGTCCTTTTGGCAGTGAGCCTCTATGTAATATTTTATGACTAGTCATACTATATTGTGAGCTAATCCTCACCGTGGTTTTTCCCATCTTGGGTTTTCCACATAAAAATTCTAGTGTTCATGTGTTTCATATGTTATAGGTTATTTATGCTTTCATCTCTAGTAATTTCTAAGTATGCTATGTTAATTGGATGGTTGGTAATTAAATGGTTTATGGGAATACTGATTCACCCTCCTTAGTATTTTGAGTGTTCAACAATTGGTATTAGAGCTTTTTTCCCCTAAAGGAGATTAACTGCTTTGGGAAGATCTTGGAATTTGAACTCATGGCTAACAATGGTTGCATTCTTGATAAGGATGAAGAATTTAAAGTTGCTCTTGAAGATCTTGACAAAGTTGAAAGTGAAAATAGAAGTTTGAAGGAAAATCTCAATGAAGCCAATGGATGCATCAGGAAACTAAGAGAACAAATCAAAAAATTCAAAGAAAGGCATAAGTTAGTGGACAATTGAGACAAGAAAATGAAGACATTGTCAGATTAAGAGTAGAAGTGGATGAGAAGAAAAGAATTGAGGAATGTCTAAATACTATGGCTAAAAAAAAAAACTGTTGAGTGCATCAAGATTGAACAAGAAGAGGTAAACCTGAGAGAAGATCTAGAAAAAAAAAGAGTTCATGAAGACAAGTTTAAGAAAATCTCTACAATTCTTGATGAGATGATCACATGTCAGAAATCATCTAAAGATAAAAGTGGTTTGGGACTCAAGACAGGTGAAAGTTCAAAAGTAGAAAAGATCAGTGAACTTGAGAAGACCAGAGATGAGAACAACAATGTCAAGTACTAGAATCAAAGAAATAATGCAAGAAGACCTCCCATCAGACAACCAAATGCTCAAAGGTACTCACATTTTAATAACATTGTTATTTCTACAACAAGTTTGGTCATATAGAAATAGAATGTAGAAGTAAAACAAATCATAATGTTTCATCCTTTATTGGTCAATGCTTTACTTGCAAGAAGTTTGGACATAAAGTAATTGAATGTAAAAATCAAATGAGGAATACTTACACCAATAACAAAATGTTTCAATCTATCAATGCCTACTGATATACATGTCATGGATTTGAACACAAGGCTAACTAATGCAGATCCAAAATGAATGAAAAGAGTAACTCTCAGAGGAATATTTCATGTCATAATTGCAATAAATCAGGACATATTGCTAGATTCTATAGAAACATAAGAATAATCCTGAAGTCAAAAATAATTTGGTCACAAAGATTGATTTGACATAAGTAAAGAAGGAAATGGAAAAGATTTGGAGGAAGAAAGAATAGCCTGAGAACAAGAAAGAATCAAAAACTGTAAATGAATCTGTACCACCTTTAGGTGCAGATAACTCTCTTGAAAACTAAACCTAGGCTTTCGCTTAGGGGGAACAATTATAGAAAATAAAAAATCCCTTTTCTAGTATAAGGTGCCATAGCTCGACATGCAAACATGAGGTAGAGATTGATAGTCTAAATCTTTTGGAGAAAAGTCCAGAAGAAAATTTCTGGGGAGTAAATAAGGGTTTGTTGTTTACAGTGGACAAAGAGCTTTTGTGATTATTTCCTAAATGTGAATTAGGGTGAAAATATTGGATTATAAGCTTCTAAACTTGGCCTAATTTTTCAATTTTGTGCATTTTTGCAAATTGAAGTGAATTCAAAAGTTTAGGAAGCAGAGATCTCAAACCCTAGTTTCAGTCAAGCAAAGAAGAGGTATATACCGTTGCCTTAAAATCTTTCTTTTAAGCATTTGAATTCTGAAGAGATGGCCACACCTATCTTAGTAAATGTAAGTAAAAAGCCTCAACTAAAATTCAAGAAATATCCCATGAAGATATTTGAGGATGAACAGATGAGAGCTTTTTCAAGCATACCAAACATGGTTTTGCCTATGGAGGACACTAGGGATTTTATTCACAAAAAAATGGAAGAATATAATCATTTGAAACTCATCAATCCATGGATAAACGAGTTAACTAGAGATGACCATTAGATCAAGGCCGAATATAAAAACCAAGTGAAAAAGAATTTGGATGTTTGGCAGTTGTTTCCAAATTTCACCTAAGATGATGCCCATAAATTTGTAAGGATGGCATTGAGTAGATTACATGATTGCTATTTATGGACTGTAGAAGAGGGGGATTTTCTACTAATGAGTTCCCTTCCTTCAGAGAGGCTCATGGGGAGAACTACCCTAATCTACCTCAGGAACAGTAGAAAAATTTTAAGAATCCGAAAGAGTAGGTCATAAAGGTTTTCTAGACAAACCATCAAGCTCTCGGTCAAAGGACGGCAACGCAGAATACAGACGACAACTCGGCGCATTGGTGTCCTAGAGGTATGCTGGCATCTCATACAGACTAGAGAAGGAGTTTATCACAAGAAAACAACATAATGACTACTTCTACTCTGATTGTTAAGAATTTACAGAATACGATAAAGTAATAGAAAGTGATAGAAATGAAATAAAGTAAAGTAGAAATGATAAAGAAAAGGAGAAGAAAGGAAAGAAGATGCTCACAACCACACAAGAGACGAACCTCCTACCTGTGAATGTATTCAATACCTGTATGCGTGATATCTAGAGAGAATGTTGGAGTTGTATAGGGGTTTGCCTCAGTCAAACCTCGATTTTGGTGTTCCCACCTCCATGGAAAACCAAGAAGATAGAGAAAGAGAGAGAAATGAACAAAGCGTGTGGTGAAAGAAAAACCCGCTTAGGAGTAGAACCCACACCACCAAATAGGAGTGATAAAAGAAATCCCCGCTCGAGGAGAACCTGTATCAAAAAATAGGTGATAAAAACAATCCCTACTCAAGGAGGAGAACCTGTATCATGAAGTAAGGATGCAAATGGTAGGGGATATGGATGGTGGGAAGGTAAATCTAAGTGAAAAATCTTGCCTTGGTATTGTTGGTCATGGGAGAGGTGAGATTTAACTTTATAATGGGAGGATTAAAGGTATTACTAGAGTTATAACAACCTTGGTCTAGAACAAAACTTTTATTTATCAATAAAATAAATGATGTAAGAGTGTAGATTGTCTTTGGTAATGAGGATGCAATATAGTTTGAGAAGCTATGATAATTGTGAAGGAGTTTGAGTTGGAACTCTTTTTGCTTAATGTTGGCACTAAAATAAAATGTAATAGTTCTTTTATACATAATGAAGATATCTATAATCTCACCTTTTTATCAAAACCTTCAATGAAGAGATATGTTGTATCTAGTTATGATGTTCATATTGTTTGGGTACCCAAGCATGCTCTTTCCTTAGAGAGTAAGTTACCCATCAATAAATGTTACAACACCAATACATGGGCCATATTAATGAGGAATGTCTAAGAATCTTGAAAAATAAAATAAAAATTGTATGGGAGCTTGTTGATTGTTCTCTTGAGTTTGATGTTTGCGAACATTATTTATATGAAAATCAAAACCATATTTAGTTTTATTCAAGTTCTCATAAATCTTCTAGGATTTTAGACCTTATTCATTCTAATGCATTTGGGCTTGTCTATGTTTCTTATTTATCAAAATCCTTGTATTATGTGTCATTTATTGATATATTTTCCAAGAGGCCTTGCATTTATATTTTGGGGAGAAATTTTAAAGTCTTTAGTTAGTTAAGGGAGTTTAATGCTCTATTGGAGAACCAAATTGGTAAAAAGATTAGGGTGTTAAGAAATGATAACAATGAATAGTTTTATTTAGTATATTTTGATGGATCTTAGAAAGAGAATATAATTTAAAAATATAAGACCTTGTACACCCCTAACAAACTAAAGTTTCAAAAGTAATGAACAAGATATTGATGGAGAGGGATACCTAAGATTATGTGCAATTAGGTCAAATTGAAATATAAATTATGGGTAGAGGTGGTTAGCATTACATATTACTTATTTAACATGTCTCCTATATTAGCACTTGTTGAGAAAACTTCTCTAGAGGTTTGGAAAGGGAAAAATCCCTCATTTCAACATATTTGAGTCTTTGTCTATGTGAATAAGAATTAATCAAAGTTGGGTTATAAGGCTATAAAATGTGTATTCATTAGCTATGGTGCCAATGTGAAAGGGTACAAGCTTTGGGTTCCTTTAACTTAAAAAATTATATAAAATCAACATGTGATCTTTAGGGAGACCTTTGCCTACAACTAAGCAACTAGATCCAAAAGTATGAATTATGTAGTCCAATTACAACCAAAGACTTGGATAGTTGCACCTAAGGCTAAACCAAAGGTTCAAGTCAGACCTAAAGAGGAGGAGAGATCAAAGAGTCCAAAAGAGGAAGAACTTATGTACCTCAACTTTTGAGGAGGTCCACATAGTAAATAAGGCAATAAGAAAGCTATAATGTACCTTATTATAAATATATTTTTGCTTAAATTACTACTATAATGAACCTCAAACTATGAAAGACACAATGGAGATGAATGATAGTAAGTCTTGGAAATTATTGATGGATGAGATGGATGCATTGAAAAACAATGGGACTTTAGTTAGTAGCTAGAGATAAGGAATATTATTGGTTGCAAATGGGTCTTCAAGAACAAGTTAGGTTTTAGATGGTAGCTTTGAGAAGTACAAGGAAATACTAGTTGTGAAAAGGTATTCCTAAATTGAAGGGATAGAATTTGATGAGATTTTATCTATTTTTAATGCTAACATCTATTAGGTTCTTATTCTTTATAGAAGTGGATTTTGATCTTGAGATAGAGCATATGGATGTGAAAACAACTTTCCTACATGGTGACTTGGAGAAAGAAATTTATATCACAACGAAAGCCCTATATTGTAAAAGATAAGGAGTCATTTGTTTGTAGATTGAAAAATATTTGTATGGTTTCAAACAATCACTTGGAATGTGGTATCATAATTTTGATTATTCTCTATTGAGACTAGGATTTGTGAGACCTAAATCATATAATTATGTTTATTATAATAGGAATGTGATTAGGGACTTGAAACTCAGTTTTTTTCATAGTTTGATATGAAAGACTCAGGGGTTGCTAGGTTAATATTTGATATTAATATGTAAATATATAGAGTAAACAAAAATCTTTAGTTGGGCCAAAGTAAGTATTTGAACTCTATTTTACAATACTTGCGCATGATAAATTATAGACCAATGAGTATTCCAATGTCTATGGGAAATAAGTTATCATTAGAGTAGTTCCTATCTACACATAATGAGATGGAGGATATGTCTCATGTTCCTTTCACTAGTGCAATTGGTAGTCTTATGTATGTTATAGTTTACACTAGACTAAACATTACCCAAGAATTTTTTTCAAGGCTACTCTTGGTTGGGATCATTAGGAAGCAATGAAGAGAGTCTTTAGATACTTGTGAGGCACTACAAAGTATTTTATCTTCTATCAGGGTGGTTTAATAGGTCATCTACAACTAACCTATAAATGTCCTAAAATTCACTTATAACCAACCTATAGATGTAACATGGGTCATATACAACATACCTATAATTTAGTGGCAATGGTACATGTAGATGTTCTATAAATTACCTACAACCAACTTATAAAGATCTTATAAGTCATATACAAAACTTAGTGGAGATTCAAGGATATGTGGATTTAGATTGGACAAGGGATGTTTATAGTAGGAGACATGCTAATGGTTTTCTTTAACTTTTTTTGAGGTGCTATTACTCGAATGAGAAAGTGATAGGCTATGGTCACTTTGTCAATAATACAGGTAGAGGATATGATAGCTACCCATAAATATAAGGAGGCCATTTAGATTTAAATATTGCGTTCAAATTTGGATGTGATAAGGTAGAATATTATCAGCTTGATAAAGAACCCAAATTTTCATTCATAAATGAAGTATATTGATGTTTAGTAACATTTTTTTGGTGACATTATGGATGATGGGAGGGAAATACATGAAAATATTAACACTCTAGAGACTATTGTAGATGCATTAACAAAGATTTTGAACAAAAATAAGCTCAAGTGGTGAAATGAGTCTATGGGACTTAGCCCATAACACATAGTTGATAGCCAGTGTTCCCTTTTTCTCTTGTAAGGTATATGATATCTAGGAGAACATTGGGATAGGTGTGTCATTCACCTTCCAAATCTAACATTCGATTATTATTAATTAATTAATTATTTGTGATCCCTCATGGAAAAGGGTGCCCCCATATGAGATGGCCATTTATCTTGTGTATATTTTGGTATGCCATTAAAATCTTTTTCCATGTAAGATATGTAAGAGCATATGTAATAGTGTAAGAGTATGTAAGAGACATAGGATTATTTTGTATGATTGTAAGAACTTGTACAAGATGAAGTACATTATAATTGAATTGAAATATTGACCAACTTATTACACATGTTATGACATGCCATTGAGTATCTTTGAATGAATATAATGGATTAAAAATAAAATGCCTAAGTTGGTGAGCTGGTTATGACTAAGTTATAAAAAAATTATGAAAATGTAAGTGTGCTTGCTAAAACATGTCCACTCATCACAATATATGCGAAAGAAATTGGGATCTTAATTTAGACACCATTCTACCCAATAATATTCTAGTTCTGGAAGATGATTGAAATTGGGTTCTAGCTATAGATTATTTCTCACAAAAATTTTACTATCAAATGAAAATATTCATTTAAAAAATTGCATTATATATTTCATAAGATCTTCTATGTTGAAAGTGCTAGACATAAAATTTCATTGATAATGTGATAGGCCAATGGGAAAAGAGATCATTTCTTTCTTCCTCTCATGACATCTTTTATTTACCTCACCCACTTTTCTACAAATCTCAATGAGAACAAACATGCCATAAAATCTTGTAGGATAGGCCATCAAAACCTCTAACTCTTATGTAGGTAAATCTATGAAATTATATAAAATAGATTCCTTAATTATTAATTAGTTGGGTAACTTTTTAGGGTTATCCTCAGGCTCATATCTCCCTATATTTCTCTTACCATTCTCATGGTGAAGACATTGTTCACCCTTGTGAATATCCTATGGCTTATATCTAGTTGTAATTGAATATAGTAATCATAAATTTGATTGTAGTCATCAAGTGCACCCAATGGACGTAGCCTTGGCCAAGGCCTTATGCAAGGGGTAACATAGAATAGATAAGAGGAAATTTAGAAGGTGTTGGTATGTGGCGAATGATCATGCTATATTTTACACTCTTCATGTATCCTCATCGGGGTTTGGGGGCGGCAACCCCCAAGAAAGTTTCTTCTCCTACTTTTTCATGTTGTCACCAAAAAAGAAAAAAGCGAATTTGTAGAACCCTAGTCTGGAAGTTTCTAAACTTATTATGGGGGGTTGGGATGGGAGTTACATTATGATGAAAAAGGCGATTATTCATGAGATTGTAATAAGTGTTGCACTGGATAATAAAATCATTGGATGGCTGCGGTTTTGTGGATGTAGCCCGAATTGGGTGAACTGTGTTACATTCTCTATGTTATTTTTTTGCGTGTGTTTTATTTCTCTGTTTATTAATTAAATCTGCATTTAACTCATTAGATATTTGTCTTTTAACCCTAATAGAAGGTTCTATGCAATGGAAAATGGGTAATTTCTAGATGAATTTGATTGCTAATGAGGCTAGCCTAGTTAATGAATTATCACGATGATAAACAAATACATCCATTCTACAAAATCATGTGCATTCTCATTACCTTTCACCCTGTGAAGGAGAACTATGATATGTGAAATCTCATTTGTGAAGTGGGACCGAGGTAACCTCTTAGGTAGCTAAGACTTTACCTATTTTGGTATCGCTAACCATTTATGACTCAATCAATTGTTTCTTTTCAAATTCTAGTAATGGAGTGCAAAGGAATATAGCAATGTAACTTTAATTTAACATGGATTTGTATGGCCATGATTCCTTTGGGTCCACTCTACAAATTCTCTTTTCTCCGCTATGCCAATTCTTGTCGATTGCTTGTTGAAATGATCTTTTTTAATGCTCAAGTATATTTATATTTAATGCTCTTTAAGTTGAGAGGAAGCATTAATGGTGTGCTTTAATATTAGCTCATGTGAGCTTTCTCTTCAACACCCACCTCTGATATTTAAAAATACAACGGATCAAAATCTTCATCAAAAATTTGGGTGGTTTTGAAATCCTCATTGGGTTCCAACAAAGGTTTCAAAACCTTTCAAATATTCCAAAGAATGACTTTCTCTTGAAAATAATCTTCCACAAAAAACTTTGATTGAGAACTTGGAATAATTTTTAGTTTGATCTATGAAACTGTCAACTTTCCATAGGGTTGTGAGAACGTCATTGAGACCCGAAAATAGTTTCAAAACCCACAAAAATCCCTGCAACTCTTTTCCAACACTTTTAAGCCTTCGATAATCTTCAAAATTACATTTCTAATGAGAATTGACTAAAATTCAGACATGACAAGATCAAGCTATACAATTCATGTCAACTCTAGACTTGGTTATGAAAACCTCGTCGAGAACCAAAAAGGTTCTTAAAAATTAGATAAAGGTCAACATAATGTAAATAAGACAAAATTAAATAATACAACATTAGATTATCGAATTATTACATGGTTAGGATAACCTTATTGGAACCTAACAAAGATTATTGAAATTTCAAACTTTTGACAAGAATTGATCAAAAAAGGATGAAAAAAATTGAGGCAATAGGGAGTAAGACATTCAAGAAAGTTAAGTTAATTTCTACCTCAATCTCCATCATAAATTTTATGATGGGAACCATATTTTTGATGTAATGGAGCTCCTCAAATTTACTACTTCCATTTTGTTCACCACAAATTATTATTGTCAACTTATCTTTTCCACCACTTCAATTTTAGTGCAAAGAATTTAAGTACCCTCTCCTCAAACTACTCCATTAAGAGGTTAAAAATCATAGGTGATAATATTGAACCCAATGTCATACCTTTGATTAGTTCATAAATGACATTCTTTAAAGATAATGTGGTGCATGAAAATTATGTTCAAATGTGAATGGGAATTTGCAATAAAACCCAAACAAACACAAAATCAAGAAAAAAAATCTCATTGAACCAAAAGAGTTCAATCAAATATGAAATTCAATGAAATTTAAGTATGCCAAATTTCCTGGTTGAGTGGATTTTCTCAAGATCGTCGATTTCAATGTGTGCTCACAAAATTTTGATAGGATAATGGAACTCAATGGTTAGAAATGGATGAGACACCCTAAGGCATGGGATAATGCCAAGTGTTAATTGGAGAATGATTGAGAAGGAGATGGTACCCTTGGAGTGTGTGTTGGCCTCCTCTAATTGTTCAATAACTAAGCCCTTAAAGTTGTAACTTAGAGATTAGATATCTGCACTAAGTAGTTATCTTGCTCATCATGAAGGTTCATTTCATTTTCAACCCAAGGACGTGAACTTGAAATGGGTCAGCACTGTCTGTGCACTAGGACTCAATTGTAGTCATCCAAATCCTATAACTAGAAAGGAAATAGTACTGAAAATAAAATGTTGAAAAAGAATTAACAAAAGTAATGAGAATGAATAAACAACTAAACTGAGATCGACAACTGAACTAAAATGGATGAAAAAAATAGAAATCTTAGCAAACAAACAAGAAGTTACTCTATCTACCTTGGCTACAGGAATAGACAACTGTTAAGACTGCAACTAATTACTGAACATAAAAGTAACTACTAAACTGAATGGAAGGAATTCTCACTAAGTGGGCCCCCTTGAATGAGTCTTCTCGAAGCTAACTCAAGTGCAGTAAATCAAAATATCTTCTTATTCATTGAAAACATGATTACATCATATCAGCAATATGACTGTATTACTTGAAACTGAAAAATGCAAGCACAATATCAAAACATCCAACGTTGTGAAAAGGGACACCTGATCATTATTTACAGAGGAAAAGTTTCTAATTAACCCTAACTAACTAGGTAGTAGACTCCAACAAAATAGGAGGATGCCATTTATTGAAAGCATGAAAAGAGGGAGGAGGTTATGCATGCATTGGATTTAGTCAAACCAGAACACAACAACACCTCCTAGATTTTCTCAACTAACATACATGATCATTTAAAGGTAAGTTACAACTTCCACATGAGCTGGGAGTTTCCCTCCATTGACCTCTTTAATGGCCATCTTTTTGACTTCTTTAGCAACCGACCAGCTAACATGAACTTCTTCCACCTTGTAATCTTCATTTATATTTGCATCTTGATGTGAACCTGCATAATGAAATTAGCGTGCACAAAACAATTGTATATCCATAATCAGCTTAGAATAACATTCATTCAATCACATGTAAAATTAATATAGATATGTGACATAGCGTATTAATACTATCAAAAGTCACAAGGATAAGTTCATGCCTAAGGTTCATAAATTTAGGGAAATAACATAGAGAGTGTCAATAACTAGGTGTTAAAGTCCCATAGTAATAAAAACAAACATATGATAAACCCTATAAAAAATGAGTCATTATTTGGATTCATCATCTCCCGCCAATCTAATGATCTGTTGGTCCTCCAGCAGAGGGAACTCTATTCCTTTGCCTTGTCAAAGCTCTAAAGTCACCAATTACATTGTTTGTCCTTGATTAGTCTCTGTAATATTTTAATTTGCATCCCAATAGAACCCCTGCTTGCTTTCCAATCTTCCCCACCTTGGCCTTTATGTATCTACATCATATTGATAGTTTATGTAATCTGGTACTAGCCACAATAGGTTGGGTGGCTAAATATCAATGGGAGGAAATAGTGCTGCTTTATCCTCCCAAGATGTATGTATCTGATGCTTCTTTTGCAAGCTGCATAGTAATTCTATAGGGAATGTGGTTCAACTTCTTTTAACTATTCTAGAAGATCATTCCATCTTTGGGATTATACCCCAATACTATTTTTCTTGAAGTAGCAACTGTTTGCTCATATTCTTGGTATGCTTCCTCCCTAGCAGGCATGATCTTGTTTTTGTACTCTGGATTATAAAGAATTATATGCCATGTGTAGTAAATGTCTAAAGGGTTACTTGATTCAGCTCTTAGAGATAAGGGGGTATGGAGTTCTCTTTCTCTATATATTTTGAATTTTTTCCCCCAAATGATTTCATTTTGGATCCATGACATGAATTACCTCAAGTGAATATCCCCAATGTATAACAATGGATTCTAGTCATGGTCATTAGGAACAACATAATTATGCAAATACAATTCACACAACAAATTTTTAACTTCAAGAGGAGAGGATTGGTAGGCTTGGAAAAATTCTTGTGGAGTTTCAAAGGAAGGGTTTAAACCAGAATTGACCCTTGATAGCTTGAACAAAGGATGACGTTCCTTTAAATGTAGTGCATATACTTGTGGGGGAGTTCTGCATGCCATCATTTGTGGTACTAGAGCCACCACATTTTCCACCTTACCCTTCAATGCAGTAATCTCTGCATTCTTTTCCTTAATTTTTGCATTTTTTTTATTGATTTATTCCTGTAGCTTGAGTCTTTCTTTATTCCATTCTTCCTCTTTCTTTTGCATTTCATTCCATAAGTCCAAGGCTACTGATGCCCATGAAAAAGTAGGAGGTTTATGTTTTCCTACTAGAATATTTCCTTGCACCGATTCGTGTTGTCCAATTTTCTTTGTTTGCACTGATTCTTGTTCAACTTGCTCTAGCTATAGTGGTTCTTGTTGTTCAATTTGCTCTGCAACAACAAGTTTTTCTAATCCTATGTTTGCTTGTTCCTCAAAAACTTCTTCCACTTCTATATTTACCTGTCCCTTAGGAGCCTTTGCCTCCTTCCTAAGTTTCCCTCTAAGTCTAGGGCTTCTTTTTAGAGTCACACCAGTAGCTGACTCTGTTAGTTTTGAATTCTTTGGAGGAATTTTTTTTCTTAGTGTCTGCAGGATGACCAGTGTCTTCAAATTTTCATTTCCTAGGGCTAGGTTTTACTTTTTCTGGTTTTTGCTTCTTAGCCTTCCCTTTTCTAATTTCTAGCTCTCTCATTTGTGCTTCCTCTTTTTGAATGGAAGCCCTAGTGGCAACTAGAGTTTTAGGGAGAACATTGAAATTAGGGTATGAGGAAGAACTTTCTTCATCTGAATACTCTGATTAAGAGGAGCCAATTTCTACTACTGATTCTGTTGTAGGAGGGTTTGTGATAGAAGTTGAAGCTCCATGAGTGGTTTTAGTAAACCTCTCATCCCTTCTAACCCTATGAGCTTGGGGCTGACCTCTAGGACTCACATTTTATAATTTGAATGGATCAATGCTCAAATATTTTTACCATGACACACCAGACACTTCTTGCAAAGATTTTTCTACTAACAATTTAATAAAACAGTGACGGGAAATAGAGTTTTCCTTGCCTTTCTGTGTCTCAATTGCCATGATTGCAAGATAGTTGTACAACACGTTTGGCACATTCATCCTCTTGCCATGTCTCATATGATTCAGAAGCTTGAAATGTATAGAATGAAGACATGATTGGCAACCCTCGCAGGTAATATATTTGATAATGTAGACAACAACTTGTTTCCATTTTTTTGGCAAAGAATTTCTCCTTGTTCCTTGTTTGTCTACCACAAGTGGAGGATCAATAGGCTTAATGAATTCTTCCCTAGCTAACCTACCATCCTTAGAAACAGGGTAGGGTTCTCCTTCAGCAGGTAAACCTGTTACTTCAACAATCCTCTCTTTAGTGACTATAACTTCTAGCCCTTTCACCATTGCCTTACCATCAGAGAGTGTTTGTGCAAATTCCAAAGCAATGTCATCATTGAAACTATTTAGTTTCAGAAAGTAGTCTATCCATCCACAATTTCTGAATTCAGCCAGAGAGATTGCATCTTGCAGGATCACTTGGTGAACTGTAGGTTCATTTATAATCAACTGACCTCCCATTGCTTCTACTCACAATCTGGAAAACACCTCTGTAAAATCTTCTTTCCTATTCTTTCCTACAATCCTTCTTCTGAAATCCCAATTTCTTTTTGCTTCCTTCAACTCTTCTCCAGTGCTAACGCCAATGTCGTATGACTCTTCAATTTACCTTTTTGGTGTCATTATGACTATGACTAAGGCAATAAGGAAGACATAAAAGGGGGACATCATCAAAGAAAATGGTGGCGGCTAGTATCATATCATACATGCAAGACGCCATTTCAACTATATCATTTCAAATTTGTTGACATGTTGGCACATGAATGACATGTATGACATATGGACACGTGGGTTCACACTCCACCCCAACCTAAATAAAAGTATGTGTCCACACAAGTTGGGATGTAATTATGATGTGACAAGGAAAAGTACTAATATGTGCTATGTGAAATATCAATATTAATGTACATTAATTAAACAAATGCATTTAAGATAATTAAGATACATCAAGTTATTATGCACGTACCTAAAAATTTGGAGTGTCTTTTGCAAAGAGTGTGGAAGGAAGTACCAGTCACTTTAAAGTATAGTTGAGCTATTAAATGCAGTGATGATGGAGTGAAGTGATAGTTGAGTTATGGAAGAGAGAGAAAGGATGGAGATGGATGGGCAGATAGATTTATTGATGGAGAAATTAATTCCCACAAAAAGTGGAAATCTTTATTATGATTGCATGTGTACCTTGACTAGTTAGAAGGATGGACACTAGGTTCACTTCCTTCGGCTGCAAGAACTTCAAAGGTCTAGTCTTCAATAAATTATTGCATGAATTCTTGTTTGGAAGCCGATTTATGGTATAACCTGAGATGATGACCATTGACCAGGAGCTTGAATTTGAAAGTATCAATTGTTGTGAGTTGAACAACACCATTGGAGAAGACCTCTGCAACTTCATATGGTCCCAACCACCTAGTTTGTAGTTTTCTTGCATTGTCTTTATACTTGGAATGATAAAGAAGTGCCCAGTCACCCGACTGAAACTTCTTTTCCTTGATGTATTTATCATGCCATCTGACTCTTTGGTCCTGCACCATCTCAGCATGATGGAGAGTTGATTTCCTCATCTCATCTAATGTATTTAGTTGCATCACCCTGTCCTTTTGTGCCTCAGATATATCTATCCCAAGGTCTAGTGCTGTTCTAAGAGTTTTGTGTTCAAGCTCTATAAGCATTATGGCTATTTTTTCCATACAATCATTCAAAATGAGTAAAACTAGTGGTTGTTTTCCAAGTGGTTCTATAAGCCCAGATAGCTTATGGCAACCTATTTGCCCAATATTTTCTGTGAATTACCACTATTTTGGTCAACATAGCCTCTATTTCCCTATTTGTTACCTCAGACTAGCCATTGGCTTGAGGATGATAGGGTGTAGATTTCCTATGCCTTACATTATATCCATTGACCAATGTTGTGACAAGAGCTGATGTAAATTGAGCCCCTTGATTTGTGACTATCTCTCTAGGAACTCCATAGCGTGTGAATATTTCTTCATAGAGGAATTCTACAACTTTATTGTCTCTAGCATGTTTCATGGTTTTGACTTCAACTCACTTAGTCACATAGTCAGTGTAAACCAAGATGTAAGATTTTCCATTTGAGGGTGGATCAATTGGACCTAGAAAATCAAGTCCCCATTTATCAAATGGTGTGATAACTACTTGAGGGTATAGAGGAATCTCATTTGATTTAGTTGGTTGACCCATCCTCTGACATCTATCACACTTCCTAGTGTACTTGCCTACATCCTTATGAAGTGTGGGCCAATAATACCCTATATTGAGAATCTTCATGGTTGTTCTCTTAGCTACAAAGTGCCCTCCACAAGGTTCATTATGACATGCATGTAGTATATCATAGGTTTCATCCTCTCTTACACATCTCCTCATCACATGATCTAGTCCAGTATAGAATAAACAATCTGCAATCCATTAGAATAGAAAAGTTTTCTCAATGAGAACCCTTCGCTCTTTTGGAGAGAAATGAGGGGGAACTCTCCCGAACCAGATAATTGGCTATATTTGCATGCCAAGGTGTGTGCACACTGATGGAGAACAAATTTTCATCAGGAAAGGAGTCATCAATGACTTGAGTGTCTTCTGATGTATTCAATTTGGAGAGAAAATCTGCCACAACATTTGCCTTACCTGGTTTTTCTATAATGATGATATCAAAATTCCTGCATTAAAATCAACCACCTAGCTAACCTTCCTGGAATTAATGGCTTATTCATAAGGTATCTTATGGCTGCATGGTCTGTATGGACAATGATCTGATATCCTTTGATATAATTCCTGAACTTGTTGAGAGCATAAATGACTTCCAACATCTCCTATGTCACTATGTAGTTAAACTCAACTCCTTGTAGATTCTTGCTGACAAAGTAGATTGCATTCTTAATTGTTCCCTCCTTTTGTCCCAAGAAAACCCCTATAGAATAATTGGATGCATCTTTGTGAATATGGAAAGGGAGTTCCCAATTAGGGCCTTTGAGCACAGGGGCATGGGTTAAGGCTGTTTTAAATTAGAGAATGCTTTATCACAATCTTCTGTCCACTGGAACTCAACATCTTTAGTTAAAAGATTATAAAGTGGTGCTGCCATCTTGCTGAAATATTTTATGAAGTGCCTATAGTATCTTGCATGTCCCAGGAAACTTCTAACATCTTTTTGCTTGATAGGAATAGGAAGATTGGTAATCACCTCAATCTTGGCTGGGTCCACTTGAATTCCTTTATGAGAGATATAATGGCCAAGGACTACTCCTTGCATCATCATAAAGCATTTCTCACTGTTCAAGGATAGATTATGGTCCTCACATCTCTGCAAGACCTTTCTTAGGTTTTCTAATGCTTCAGCAAAATCGGTACCATAAGTAGTAAAATCATTCATGTAGATCTCCATACAATCATGTGAGATATATGAGAATATACTAATAAATGCTCTTTAAAAGGTTGCAGGTGCATTACATAAACCAAATGGAAGTACTGAATAGGCATAGGTTCCCCAAGGATAGGTAAAAGTTGTCTTTTCCTGATCTTTAGGTGCAATCTGTATCTGATTATACCCATTAAATCCATCTAGGAAAGATAAATACTACTTACCTGCAAGTGAATCCAATACTTGGTCTATAAAAGGAAGGGGAAAATGATCCTTTTTGGTGGCAGAGTTTAGTTCTCTATAGTCAACAAAAACTCTCCATTTACCTCCCTTTTTAGGCACAATTACCAATGGGGACACCCATTGGCTGTCTGATATAGGTTAGATAAATCTTGCATCCAATAACTTCTATAGTTCCCCTTTTACAATCTCCTTCAATGCAAGGTCGATTCTCCTTTGTTGTTGCCTTACTGGTGTGCAGTCATCTCTAATGTAGATCCTATGAGTGCAAAGCTTGCGATCCAATCCTTTCATGTCATGGCAATCCCATGCAAATGCATGCTAATGTATCCTCAACAGGTTTGTCAGGGAAAACTGCTGCTCTTGACTAAGCTTGCTGTTAATAGTCAAATGTTTCCCCTCTGAAACTTGTACTTGTGTGGTCAACTCAATCATGGTTGTTTCACTAATGCTTGGCATTTTTAGTTCATGCAGTAACAATGTATGAAGCATATTTGTTGTTGCAACAAATGCAGGTGCAGGAGGAGTGGGCAGAATTGTCTACAATGGACATGCAGAATGAGTGGATGATTCTTCATGCACTTCATAATGGTTCTGAATTATATGGGATAATATTTCATCTTCTTCCTGAAGCTGCATGAAAGGAATTTTTCCTATCATCATGAGTTGTGCTACTTAATTGACCTCCTCGGCCTCTTCTCCAACATGTGGCCATATGGGGTTGTCCATATCATGGGATGGTTGAAGCGGAGGATAGAGGATAAAATACTTAGATTACTTATCCCATTAGAAATGATCATGTCCCCTACAGACATCCAATGAAAATACATTTGTAGCTAACCATGTCCTACCAGGGACAGAAACCCTCCCTAATGTAGCTTTAGGGGAAAGGATCATGAAATCTGATGGATATTCCCAAGAGTATAGAGTAACAATAAGGTCTACTATACCATCTAGTTTGATGGTGGAACTATGAACAAGCTGCATGATAGTAGGAGTAGGTCTCATATTTGCAACATTCAGTTGCTGTAGGATATTCTTAGTCATCACATTGATCACTGCTCCCAAGTCTATTAGAGCATTCTTTACTTGGATTCCATTGATGATGACTCCAACTACAAGACTACCTGGGTCAGTATATTTAGGAAGAATGACTTTCCCAAGCATGATATCAGCCAACTTCCCCACCACATGGATGGTAGTGGGGTCCTTCTTTTTCCTCCCTGGCTTTTTGAGACATAATTCCTTAATTTCCTTACTATATATGAGAACATCTTTTATGGCCTGAAACAAAGGTATTTTGACACATATGCGTTTCAACTGCTCAAGAATATCAAAGGTTGTTTCTTCCTTTTCCTTCTTTTGTTTAACAACTTCTAACCTTTGAGGAAAAGGTGGGTCTTGATCAGACTGCAGAATTGGTTCATGATTCTTGGGTACACTTGACTGAATAGGGATATCAAATAAATTTTGATGATCCTCTTCTTCCATAGGAAGCTTTGTTATGATAGGAGTGGAAGGAGATGACAAAGTGGTTCCTGAATACAAATGAATATCACTCACACTCACAACATATGCAGGAAATTGATTAGGATCTACAAAGTAGACGTGTTACTGTTGTGGTTTGTTATTTGGGTTAGGTGTGGGTTGAGTTGGTAACTGAGTAGGTCTAGGTGTGCTAGAGTTTGAGCTAGAAGGAGGAGGCATTATGGCAGGCTGTTGAGGCTGTGAAGGTGGCTGCATGTAACTAGTTGCCTGGTTTGGCCATTGCTATCCTCCCGTCCATTGGGATGTCTGCTTCCAGTTTCCTAGAGGTTGCTGCCAATTCTCCTAGAATTGCTACCACTGAGGTAGAGAGTTTTGGTAATTAGGCCAAGTATTTGGAGGGTTGTTCCAAGGCTGAGGTGGATAGCCTCCAAATTTGGATGGGTATGGGGGTTTCCATTGATTACCAGATGCATAAGAATTGAAATAAGGTCCACTAAAAGATAGTGGATTTGGTGGCATACCTTATCTTGGAGCCCATGGTCTTCTTTGTGCAATGTAGAAAACCTGGTCATCATCAACTTGAACTAGCCCGAATTCTTGTGGAATTTGCTTGTTGTCAATGTTGGCTACCATTTTGCATTTGCAGTCCTTCTTCTTTTGCTTGCAATAAGGACAATATTTTGCCAACATTATTTTTGCCTCCTCTTGTTTCTTCTTTGCTTGAAGAGTGTCTAGTTGAGTAGCCATATTGTTTATGATATCCTGCTTGAAATCTGCCAGCAAATGAGTAATTTCTGTCCTTGAAACTCCATTAGTGGAGGATTTACCCATAGAAGTTGGTAACCTCTTCCTTTATTTAGAGTTGCTCTGGAGTAGTTCTGACATATCTTCTTAATATCATCCTAGGGAACTTGGGTGATATATCCTCCTCCTACCAGGTCCAAAGCATCAACACAATTTTCATTGATCCCTCTAAGGAAGAGAAACTTTTGAGACTCTTCATTGAGTGCATGATGTGGAAATTTCTGCAGGAAAAATAGGAACCTTGAGATGTAGTCTTCCAAAAGTTCATCTTCCTTATGTTGCATCCTGAAGATATCATCTCCTCCCATATCACTGTCCCTACAGTATTCTTTATACATCTCAAGAAACTTTGTTTTCATACAATCCCAAGTCTCTACAATATTCCTACCTAAGCTCATAAACCATCTTAATTCAACTTCTTTCAAGGTGGTAGGAAACAATTTAAGCCTATGAGCATCAATAGTATAGTCATAACTTCTACAAAGGATATCAAACTCAAACAAGAAAGTGTCAGGGTCTTTTGTTACAAGCCCGTAGAACATAGGAAGAACTAAAGTAGAGATGTTCTTGAGGTTATCAACTTCATTTTGGTGGGTGATAGGAAATGGAAAATATGGTTGGTTAGGTCTATTTGGATTTTGATCAGCCATATTTGCTTGATGGAGTGCCCAAATAAATGGATTCTCAATAAGGTTTTGGGTAGCTTGCTCTTCAGAGGAAGTTTCAGAACTGGTCAAATTGGGGAATGCATCAGCAAAAGGGTTTGCCTTCTCTTCTTCTTCATCTCTTGGTAGATTTTGAAACTCAATTAGTTGGTTATCAAGATTAGGGTCACTAGGAAGGAATATCTCATGAGCATCTCTTCTCCTGCCTCTATGCATGCGGTATTAACTCAGTATCACCCAACTCACAAAAAGAATTGGTGAAAGAATAACAACTCATTACTTTTCTCAAATGAAGGGTATGCTAGGAACAAACTTCAGAGATATTAAAACAAGAAAGAAACTAGAAATGACTCCAAGGAACTTCCTAGTTTGACACCATCCCCGACAATGGTGCCAAAAATGTTGGCCTCCTCTAATGGTTCAATAACTAAGCCCTTAAAGTAGTAACTTAGAGATTAGATATTTGCACTAAGTAGTTTTTTTTTTCATCATGAAGGCTCATTTCATTGTCAACCCAGGGACATGAACTTGAAATGGGTCAGTATAGTTTGTGCATTAGGAGTCAACTGTAGTCATCCTTATCCTATTACTAGAAAGGAAATAGTACTAAAAATAAAATGTTGAAAAGGAATTAACATAAGTACTGAACATGAATCAACAACTAAACTGAGCATCAACAACTGAACTAAAATGGATGAGAGAAATAGAAATCTCAGCAAATAGACAAGAAGTTACTCTGTCTGCTTTTGCTACAAGAACAAACATAGAACAAAGTTTGAATGGCTATAGGAACAGACAACTGCTAAGACTGCATCTAATTACTGAACATAAAAGTAACTACTAAACTGAATGGATGGAATTCTCACCGAGTGCCCCCCCTTGAATGAGTCTTCCCTAATCTAACTCCAGTGCAACAAATCAAAATATCTTCTTATTCATTGAAAACATCATTACATCATATTAACAATATGATTGTATTACTTGAAACTGAAAATGCAAGTACAATATTAGAACATCCAACCTTGTGAGAAGGGAAATTTGATCATTATTTATAGAGGAAAAGCTTCTAATTAGCTCTAACTAACTAGGCAGTCAACTCCAAGAAAATAGGAGGATGCCATTTATTGAAAGCATGAAAAAGAGGGAGGAGGTTATGCAAGCACCAAATTTAGTCAAACTAGACCTGCCTCAATGAGGATCCAACACAACACCTCCTAGATTTTCTCAACTAACGTAAATGATCATTTAAAGGTAAGTTACAACTTCCACATGAGTTGGGAGTTTCCCTCCATTGACCACTTTAATGACCATCTTTTTGACTTCTTTAGCAACCGGCTAGCTGGCATGAAGTCCTTCCACCTTGTAATCTTCATTTATATTTGCATCTTGATGTGAACCTGCATAATGACATTAGCGTGCACAAAACAATATTATATCCATAATCACCTTAAAATAACATTCATTCAATCACATGTAAAATTAATACAAATATATGACATAGCAGATTAATAAGTCACAAGGATAAGTTGATGCCTAAGGTTCATAAATTTAGGGAAATAACATAGAGTCTCAATAACCAGGTGCTAAAGTCCCATAGTAATAACAACAAACATATGATAAACCCTATACAAAATGAGTCATTATTTGGACTCATCAGTGTGGATAGGAGATTGTGTCATAAAGGAAAAGTTTATCTTCACACTCCAAGGTATAGGGATGAGAGAGAATAAAGGAATTTAAAATTCCTTTGAAGTACTTTGGAAGGAAAACCGATGTGAGGGTCCCTTCTAAAAGTGGAAAAAAAAAATGAAAGAGGGTACTAAGTGGGTAGTGTACTTAATGAAAGATTTGACCTCTCCCTAAATCATGGATTAAGCAATGTGCATAGGATTAGGAGTAGATTAGGCAAGGACTACGATTAGGATTAAAGAGCAAGTGGGAGAGTTGCAAGATGTGACAGGTGAGGAGAATTAAATAAATAAATAAGATTTATTTATTTATTTATGGAAGATAGGAAATAGAGAATTAAATAAGAGAGGAGCGAGAAGAAAATGGAAAATGTACCAGCTATGGAGTATCGCACAAACAAAATGAGGGCATCAGGATGGAGAGTAGGATGAGGCGATCAGGTACAGACTTCAAAACTACCTCTAGGGTAGACGAGGGACAATAAATTCTAGGGAAAAGGAAACATCTAATGGATTTATCCATCATAATTGGACGAATCTGCATATAAATGTATGAGTGTGAAGGGCCAGGGGAAAATGTGCTACTAATAGGCGAATGTGCAAAATGATGGGTGAATCCACCAAGTGATAGGTGAATCCAAAAAAAGGTAGGGAAATCCATAGATGCGCATGTAGATGGGCAAATGTGAAAAAATAGGGGTGAATACATCCAAAAAGAATGAATATGCAAAGAAAAAGGCAAATGCGCCTAGAGGCTTAGGGAATCCCCGAATGGGCGAGTAAAATACTAAATGTTCCCTATAAAGGGATGAACATGCCAAGGGAGGGAAATTTTCCAAGAGGTGAATGTGATTGGGAAAACATGAATGTGCCTTGTTCAGAGGTAAATCCGCCAAGGTAGATTTGGAAAAAAATAATTAGCAATAGAAGAAAAAGTGTATGATGATAAAGAGGCTGACACGATGATTTGACTTGTACAATATATATTGTATGATGTGAGGATACAAGAGAGGTGATTAGGTATGTTAGAACTAGTGACAAGCTTCCAAGATGAAGATTGGGCACATTTAGAGGTGTGCGGGGTAGCATACGTCACATAAATATTGGTAATTAATGCAAAAAGAGCCCTATTGACATCATTGGCAGAGCGATGGAGGAGTGAGACAAGCACTTTCCATCTCCCGACAAGGGAGATGATAGTGACATTGCAAGAAATATGGTGAATATTGTGATTCCTGATTAGGGGCTAACAAGTATATATCACTACCGAGGGGTGGCAGTGACATTGCAGTGATTGTTTCAAAGAAAGGATGTGCTGGTGAGGGGATGTTAAATGGACCTAGATAGGAGCAGAGAGATGGTGCAAGGGATGGCTTTATTCTTGTGCAAGCTATTGAGTGGGATCTTGTTGTCGAAGATGAGTGGGTGATAATTATCATTGAAATTGGGAGAGTACATGGATGACATGGTTGAGCATTGATGGAGGTTTACATGGTGAATTTGCATCCTAGCACACTTGCACAAAGACTTACACATGATCTACTATCAAAAGGGGCAGAGCATGACCCACATCATGCTCCTTCATGTACGGGTGTGAGAACATATAGTGATGATGAGGGTGATAGGATAGAGGGTGGTGAGGGAGGATGAGGATCTTATAGTGTTCAGCTGGGGTGGAGTATTGTGATATTAGGAGGTATGTGGATGCTCCATTTGAGGTGAGTGTTGGATGATCTAGAGGAGGGTGACATTATATGGAGGTTATATAGGGCAGATAGTGGATGGCAGGAGGATCACCCATATGAGAAATATATGTTTACATCATGCTACATCATTGGATAGCAACCATTCCTAATAGAGATATAAGCCAAATAGGGTGACCCACCAATTTAGGGTCACATGAGATATCATAAGAGGGATGTGCATATTAATGCGGTTGATATGGGAGGTGGAAGAGTGGGGGCCTCAAATTGGGTAGAGGATGGAGATGGATGACTGGAGGGGATTGGAGGATGTGGTTAGGGACATGCATGGAGGCATCAATGTCCTTGGTATGACAAAGCAATATCGAGCATGGTGGGTAGGGCATCAAAAAACTAGGTGGAAATTAATGCCAAGAGCATAGGTGGGGTGGATACAATCCCATAAGGAAGAGGAACAATAGAGGAGGAGAGGAGAGTTAGTGCTAGGGGTATAGGTAGAGGAGGAGAGGGATAGGAGGTTGTGTTGGAGGAGGAGGTGGTAGAGGAGGTTGTACGGAGAAGTAGTGATAGTAGCAATAGTTGTGGGTCCTCCATCTCATTGAGTTTGGAGGACATTGGTGTGGATGTGGGTGTTCCAAGTTCACTAGGAGATGGGTAGGAGTAGGGACATGTATAGAAACATTTACTTGCATTACCACCATCCACAACGTAGACACAAGGAGGGGGGATGGAGTAGACTCAGTAGGGAGGCTAGCACAAGTGTTGATCCTATTAGATGTCATGTAACAACAATTTGATGACATGTAAATGCAACTAGACATAATCTGGACAACCTAGTGGGGAAGAGAGATCAAGTGGTTGTGGAGCCTTGGGGAAAAGTGAGATAGCTTACACCTCATTCAAGATGCCTGAGATATGGAGTGGAGCGGGTTGAAAATGGAGACAACTTGACTGTGACAAGAGCGGGATGCAACTAGGAATAGTGGTGGGGATAATGCAGTGGAAGAGCTAGAGAGAGAGTTGGTTGGGTGACTAACTAGACCACCTACTACAAGGGCCTATATGAGTAGGTGATGCTAGCAAAGAAAAGAGCATGGAGTTTCTCTACGAGGGGTGGCTCAGCCAAATTAGGTGGGTCAGTGAGGACATAAGCTAGCATGGGACCGTCACTGCCCCTAAGACTAGGAGGATAGGGACCACCACTAGGAGAGCTAGAAGCAGGAGGAGCAAGTAGATTTAGAGGGTGAGGGGAGCATTAGCCTCATTGACACACTCAAAGAGGGCTAGTGATGGCTAGTCCTAGGTGATGATGCTAGTTTTGACCGATCTATATATCAACATGTGATGGATATATAATTGAGATATATAGATGTATATATGATGTATACATATTGTGAGATGTACATTTGATGTATTATGAACATTATGATTATTATTATTATTTTTATATATTGATGTGATGATGGTTGGATGTGAGTTATTGACTTATGATGTTAATGATTATGATATGATGTGATTGATATGATTTATATAGTTTTATGATTATATGTATGTGACTAACAAGTGTGATGTAGGATGCAGATGCCTAGGGTAGACATGTGATGTATATCTATTGTGTTAGTGTGTGTGATGCAGGGTGTTTGTATTAGTGTTATGATATATATATATATATATATAATGTGTATAGATGTATATAAATGACTTATGGATGTTATATATGATGTATGAATGTAAATACATGATTAAATGAACCTAAATGCAAAATGATTAGAAAATGCAATCACTTGAACAACTATAATGATTTAAATGAACCTAATGCAAATGGATTGATACAAGTTCAATGAAATGATGACTGACACTAATAAAGATGCTTAGACTAACCAATTTAAACAAATTGATGAACCTAATTGATTATGAATAGAAAATATGATTAGACTAACAAATCTAAACAACGTGATGAACCTAAATGATAATGAATGCAAAATATGCTTAGGATAACAAATATAAACAAGAAAATATAATTGAATGACTAATGAAATGGATTATTAACAATAGAAAAGTTTCTTAGACTAACAAATCCAATCAACTTAATGAACCTAAATAATTAATGACAATGCAAAAGATGATTAGACTAAAAAATCTAAGAAACTTAAAATGCAACTAAATAAATAATAAAATAGATTAATGACAATGCAAAAGATTATTAGACTAACAAATTCAAGCAACTTAAATGCAACCAAATGAGTAATAAAATAGATTAATGACAATACAAAAGATGCTTAGACTAACTAACCTAAACAACTCAAATGCAACTGAATGAGTAATGAAATAGATAAATGACAATGCAAAAGATGCTTAGACTAAAAAATCTAAGCAACTTAAATGCAATAAATGGTGGGTAAGTGCAAGAAGTTGGGTCTACTTGTAGGAGAAGTGTCATTTTTTAGCTCAAAACAAGTGCCCATTCATTTTTTAGAATATGTACCCATTTTAAAGTGGGTGCTCATTCCAAAAATTTTGAAACTCACAATTTGTAGAACCCATGAGAGTGCCAAACA
>VDFB02057393.1:315851-341843 GCA_007258455.2 Sequoia sempervirens
AAGAAAAAAAAATCAATTATTTTCCAAAATTTGTAGGGGGAGCACGACCAAAATTCTGCTTTTTAGGAAGTGCCCACTTAGAAAATTAGTAAAAAATCTAATATTCATTAAAAAATTATTAGAAAAATTATACATTAACTAGACGCTGTTAGCTAATTTTTGACTATAGCGATTTTAAAAATACTACAAAAAAGTCCACCATGCTCAGGTCGTACAAGAGTTGCTATGTTATGTTTTTCTGACAAAAACAACACCAATTTGTGTACATCCCTCTTTTGAACCCCTTAATCTCAACCATTCTCAAAATAAATTAGTAGTTTAGAAAGTAGAATCGGAGCACTTCGATCCTTGTTTTTGTTCCATCTCAAAATTTTGAGTGTAACTATCCTCAATTTCACGTCCAAGGTTAGAATTTCCTGATTTCATAAAAAAAAGTGGCCACTTAAGCCCCCTTTTTGGGAACCATCTTGGTGCACTTACCCCTAAATCTTTTGGAGAAAATTCCAGAAGAAAATAAGCTTTTGTAGACTTTTGCAGAGTAAATAAGGGTTTGTTGTTACACAGTGAAGAGTTTTTTTTCAGCTTTTGTGATTGATGCATTAAATGTGAATTAGGGTGAAAATATTGGATTATAAGCTTCTAAACTTGGCCTAATTAACTCAATTTTGTGCATTTGGAAGCAAATTGAAGTGAATTCAAAAGTTTAGGAAGCAGAGAATCTCAAACCCTAGTTTCAGTCAAGCAAAGAAGAGGTATATACCGTTGCCTTAAAATCTTTCTTTTAAGCATTTGAATTCTGAAGAGATGGCCACACCTATCTTAGTAAATGTAAGTAAAAAGCCTCAACTAAAATTCAAGAAATATCCCATGAAGATATTTGAGGATGAACAGATGAGAGCTTTTTCAAGCATACCAAACATGGTTTTGCCTATGGAGGACACTAGGGATTTTATTCACAAAAAAATGGAAGAATATAATCATTTGAAACTCATCAATCCATGGATAAACGAGTTAACTAGAGATGACCATTAGATCAAGGCCGAATATAAAAACCAAGTGAAAAAGAATTTGGATGTTTGGCAGTTGTTTCCAAATTTCACCTAAGATGATGCCCATAAATTTGTAAGGATGGCATTGAGTAGATTACATGATTGCTATTTATGGACTGTAGAAGAGGGGGATTTTCTACTAATGAGTTCCCTTCCTTCAGAGAGGCTCATGGGGAGAACTACCCTAATCTACCTCAGGAACAGTAGAAAAATTTTAAGAATCCGAAAGAGTAGGTCATAAAGGTTTTCTAGACAAACCATCAAGCTCTCGGTCAAAGGACGGCAACGCAGAATACAGACGACAACTCGGCGCATTGGTGTCCTAGAGGTATGCTGGCATCTCATACAGACTAGAGAAGGAGTTTATCACAAGAAAACAACATAATGACTACTTCTACTCTGATTGTTAAGAATTTACAGAATACGATAAAGTAATAGAAAGTGATAGAAATGAAATAAAGTAAAGTAGAAATGATAAAGAAAAGGAGAAGAAAGGAAAGAAGATGCTCACAACCACACAAGAGACGAACCTCCTACCTGTGAATGTATTCAATACCTGTATGCGTGATATCTAGAGAGAATGTTGGAGTTGTATAGGGGTTTGCCTCAGTCAAACCTCGATTTTGGTGTTCCCACCTCCATGGAAAACCAAGAAGATAGAGAAAGAGAGAGAAATGAACAAAGCGTGTGGTGAAAGAAAAACCCGCTTAGGAGTAGAACCCACACCACCAAATAGGAGTGATAAAAGAAATCCCCGCTCGAGGAGAACCTGTATCAAAAAATAGGTGATAAAAACAATCCCTACTCAAGGAGGAGAACCTGTATCATGAAGTAAGGATGCAAATGGTAGGGGATATGGATGGTGGGAAGGTAAATCTAAGTGAAAAATCTTGCCTTGGTATTGTTGGTCATGGGAGAGGTGAGATTTAACTTTATAATGGGAGGATTAAAGGTATTACTAGAGTTATAACAACCTTGGTTCACAATGCCTTATAAGCTGATTTTTGAGCACCCACTCAAGGAGCACCAACCCCTCATTTAGAGATATCTATCTCAAGGAGTACCAACCCCTCAAATTATGTTTTGAACAATAATAATGATCCAAAGGGTTTCTCTGTTTTCAGTTAATCACATATCTCTCTGTTTTCTCATCTACATAATACCTTAAAGATTCAATAACTGAATCCCTAAAATACCTCATAGAGAAGAAACTCACAATCTCTGCATCTTATTCTATAGATTTTATTACAGAGTTTTATCCATTTATTTTTATACAGCCAAGGAATGATAATCTCAGAATTACATCAACAGTCAAACAGAAAACTAAGTTTTCTGCTTCTATATATACATCTTGATTTACAAGCCAGATAGGTAACTGTCTTTAGGAGTAACGGCAGAACAACCAACCCAGTTAAGAGTTGTTCTCAACAAATCTGAAACATGTGAGATCATTTCTCTGCATAAAACGCACAACTGCCCACCACAGAAAATCATAACATCTAATGTATGAAAGACTCAGTCAGGGCATCATTTGTCATAGAGATGCAGAGAGCAGTTAAAGAAAATATTGTGATAACAAGTTAATATGCGCAGTATGAAATGCATAAATAAAAATACCAGACAGATCTGCAACTCCCATGGCTCCATTATCCTCTGTCAAGCTTCCAGTAAGAAAATGCACTAGATAAACCTTCCATAAACCTTTGTAAGAACCATTACAGTCAGCAACAAAAACCTAAACACTCATGATGGCGGCCAGGCTAGGGTTCGATACCCAGCCAAAAAAGAATAAGCTCAAAAAGTTTGCCCTAAACCTTTTTTATTTCCATCGATGACACGTTATGCCGAAGGCAACTTTAACGTTACTAGACATTCAATTTGATTTTGCTGTGACACATCAGATTTGGAGAGAAGACATATTGAATACAACATGCTACGCTGATGGTCTTCCTTAGTATATTATTCTTTCGCTGAGACATGAGGAAACTTCTTACCAAGATGCCCTTTAGTTTCATTCATAATCACTATAACATACAACCTTAGGGGAGACCTCTTGGAGAAAAAGCTTTGACATACCAAAAAACTTTATTCACTGAGTCATTGAGACAAGATAGAACCTATGCCGACAAAGTTCCTTTATGTTCCATCGGCGAGACCGAAGGTCACTCGCTGAAAACCCTATCTCTTGCCGAAGAGACTACCTTCATGTTTTCGGTCGGTGTAACAAGTCGAATTCGCCAAGACCATATAACGACTCCACAACTTTTTCCGATGGACTTCCCCATGCACTAGTCGGTGAGACCAAGTGAAATCGCCAAGACCTCACCCTGATACTGCTCAGTTTGGCTGAAGTTCTCTCAAAGAGTAGTTTGGTGAGACTCCTCCCGAAAACTAGATAAAACCTTTTGAGCACGAGTCGGTAAGACAAGAAAGACTCGCTATGACATTACCCCGAGGATGATTTCCTTTACCGATATGTTCATTCTGAAGCGGGTCGATAAGACATAACATGTTCAATGAAACATTATATTGAAGACCTCTGGCTCATGCCGATAAAGATTTTTCTTCTGTCGCCAAGACCACGAACAATGTCATGCTGAAAACTACCAGAATGTTAAATTCAATCGACATAACATCAGAAATGTCTTGCCGAAAGGAAACTCAGACATTTCAAAGTGGATCGGGGAGACCTTGCCATACTCATGCAAATATGTGTAAGCCCGAGTGAGAAATAACTAATACCTGTGATATGCAAAAAGAACCATCCTGACAAAGAAACCATCTTCCAAACTTTGTCATTCAAAGAGATAGCATTCATAACTTGAACCAGAATTCTCATCACCATGAAATTAAAGCATAACAAATAACTTTCTGTAATAGCCAAGAGACATCAAAGAAGTGCCATTATAAATCATAAGGATCAGATATTTTGTCATCAAGGACAAACCATAAACACAAATGAGATCCAACAAACTCCCCCTTTGTCCTTGATGGAAAAACACAAATGACTCTCCCCCTTTTTGTGTCAATGACAAAGAATAGAAGAGAAGAATGTGCATTGCCATAAAACACAACTGAGAAGCAAACCAAAATATCATGAGAAACAACTGCAAAAAAAGAGAGTAGTAGTGCAGCAACCAAAATTGTAGGAGAGCTGTAAGTGAATCAAAACATATAACATGCTCCCCCTAAGCAGTCGCTTGGAGATTCAATGAAGTAATGATTGAGAGATAACTCCCAATCGAAGTCTCAGCCTTTCAAATAGCTCTTTTGCTAAGGGCTTAGTGAAAATTTCAGCCACCTGATCTTGTGAACCAACAAACTGTAAGCATAATTCATTAGCCAAAACCTTTTCTCAAAGAAAATGAAACTTAATAGCAATATGTTTCATGCGAGAGTGCATAATAGGATTTTTTGAAATATTTATCGCACTAGTGTTATCACAAAGAATGGAAACAGGTTTAGAAACATCAATACCTATATTTGAAAGAGTCTGACTCATCCACAGAACTTGAGTACAACATGAAGTGGCAGCAATGTATTCTGCTTCAGCAGTAGAAAGAGAGACAAATACTTGTTTCTTGTTGTGCCATGCCACTAAACGATCACCAAGAAAGAATGTAGCACCACTGGTGCTTTTCCTATCATCCAAACAACCAGCCCAGTCAACATCAGTATAAGCAATCAAAGAGAAATCATTGCTCCTAGGATACCAAAGACCATAGTCAAGAGTGACCTTAATGTATCTAAAGATCCATTTAACAGCATTAACATGAGAGTCTTTAGGTGATGCCTGAAAATGCGCAACAGTGCAAACTGCTTGCATAATGTCAGGTCTAGAGGCAGTTAAATATAAGAGACTTTCGATCATTGATCTATATTCCGTTTGATTTATATCAGGAGAATCATCAACCTTAGTTAGTTTGCAACCAGTAACCATTGGAGTGCTAACGGGATGGAATTCATCCATCTGAAATTTCTTAAGCATCTCTCTAGCATATTTGGATTGAGAAAGAAATATTCCATTCTCACATTGAGAGATTTTTATACCCAGAAATAAATTTAATTATCCTAACATTGACATTTCAAACTCAGATTCCATAATATGAGAGAATTTTTTACTCAAAGTGACATTATTGCAACCAAAGATAGTATCATCAATGTAAATTTCAACAACCAAAATATCAGAACCTTTAGTTTTAACATAAAGATTACTATCTACACCTCCTCTAACAAAGCCATTGGAAATTAAATGACTGTCCAGCCTAGAGTACCAAGCTCTAGGTGCTTGTTTTAGGCCATATAGAGCCATTTTCAATCTGTAGACATGGTTAGGATTATCTTTGTATATAAATCCTTCAGGCTATTCAACATAGACCTCTTCATCTAAATAGCCATTCAAAAAAGCAGTTTTGACATCCATTTGATAAATAGTAAAGTTTTTGTAAACAGAATAAGCTAAGAATATTCTGATAGATTCTAGTCTAGCAACAGGTGCAAAGGTTTCACCAAAATCAATACTTTCTTGTTGAGCATAGCCTTTGCAGACAAATCTTGCTTTATTGCAAATAACATTACCATTTTCATTAACCTTGTTTCTGTATATCCATTTGCCTCCAATAACATTTTTGTCATCTGGTCTTGGGACTAACTCCCAAGTCTGATTTTTCTCAATCTGATCAATTTCTTCCTGCATAGCATTAAGCCAACATGAGTCTGTGAGAGCTTCATTAAAATTTTTAGGCTGAAACTGAGTAACTAGACAGAAAGCAATTTGTGCCTTTTCATTAGATTCTGCAACCTTTCTTCTAGTTTGAACTCCTGCATTTTTATCCCCAATAATCTGATCTTTGGGGTGGTATATAGCTAGAGTTTTCGAAGGAGCATTTGATGCAACCTTTTCAGGACTTGGATTCTCATTTTTAGGGCTTGTTGATTCAACAATAGACTTTGCTGTTCCAGCTCCTTCAGAAATTATTTCAAATTCAAGTTCTTCTTCATCATTATTTTGCAAAGATTTTGCATTCAAATGTGGTCTTTCATCAAATTTTACATTAACAACTTCAACAATCTTATTAAGCCTTTTGTTGAGACATTTATAAGCTTTGCTGTGAGTTGAGTATCCCAAAAAGATACCCTCATCACTTTTGGATTGAAAACTTCCAAGATTATCATCATCCTTTTTGATAAAACACTTCCAAAAATTTTAAAGTATTTGACAGAAGAAGTTTTTCCAAACCACAATTCATAAGGAGTGTGTTTAGATTTCACCCTAAGCTGCACTCTATTCAAAATGTATGCAGCTGTATGAACAACTTCTTTCCAATACATATCAGACAATTTAGCTTCATCTATCATGGTTCTAGCCATTTCTTTTACAGTTCTATTTTTATGTTCAACTACCCCATTTTGTTGAGGTGTCTTAGTTGCAACATACTGCCATTTAATACCGTCTTGTTCATAGTAATCAATAAACTCTTTAGAGGTGAACTCACCTCCTTTGTTTGATCGAAGGCATTTGAGTTTCAGATCAGATTCCTTTTCAACAATTTTATGAAAAATTTTGAACCTTTCAAAGGCTTCTGATTTGTGCTTAAGAAATGTGACCCAAACAATTCTAGTATAATCATCTACAAAAAGCATAAAGTATTTTTCACCATTAATAGACCTTGTTCTATTTGGTCCACATAAATCAGTATGCACAAGCTGTAAAGGTTTTGAAGAAGAATGTTCTTTTGTCTTGAAGCTAATTTTAGTTTGTTTACCACTTAAGCATTCTTTGCACACATAATTTTTTGGCTTGTTAAGAATTGGTAAACCTCTAACATTCCGATTCTTACTGATTCTAACCAGATTTTCAAAGTTTATGTGTTCTAATATTTTATGCCATAACCATCTTTCTTCAATTTGGCCCATTAGACACATACCTTGAATATTGTCATTGCAAGATGAGTCAAGGAGATTGTACACATTTCCTTTTGTCCTCCTTCCAGCTGCAATAGCCTTTCCCAGCTTGTTCTTAATCTCACATCCCTACGAATTAAAAAGAACATGATAACCACTATCACAGATTTGACTAACACTTAGAAGATTATGCTTGAGACCTTCTAGATAGTACACATTATAGATAGGAGTGTCTTCATTCAAAAGAAGTGAACCTCTACCTTTAATTTGAATACCAGAGTTATCACCAAACTTGACATATCCACCTACATAATCTTCAAGTTTTATAAACTTGTCCTTATCACCAGCCATATGGTTAGAAAATCCACTGTCCAGGACCCATAAGTCCTTTTTCTTGGAATGAAAAGCAGTTTGAACCAATATAGTTTGTTCAATGTTGTTGACAGCCTTAGGTTTCCAAACCTTTTTAATTTTTTGTTGTTTCGATTGGAGATCAGTTCTGCACTGTTTGACAGAATGTCCTAAAGTATTGCATTTAAAACATATGATCTATCTAACAAAACCATAGTGTTGCCTAAGACCAAACCTGGGTATTCTAGAATTCATAAGCCTACAAGTGCTCACCTTATGACCAAATTTGTTGCAGAAAAAACAATAACCATAGAAAAAAGAATTGACATTGTATGAAGGTCTATTACCTTTAAAAAACTTAGCATGATCCTTACCAGATTCTGAGTGATTTGAACTTGAATTTTTTACTTCAGAAGAGGGGTTTTGTTTTGCTTTGTCAGTTGAGCATTCACCCTTTTCAAAACCAACACCAGATTTATCTTTATACACCTTTTGTTTGCTGAGCATCTCATTCAGTTTTAGAGTGCTTTCATATTTTTCAATTTCCTTCCTAAGAAGGACTACTTCTTGTTCCAGTTTTTGAATTTCATGATCTTTGCAGCTTATAGTCTCTCTAAGACACTTCAACTCTTTTAGCTTCTTCAAGCTGAGTTTTCAGAGAGATCAATTCTTGATCTGGTTTATGTTCTTGAGTAAGAACTTGTTTTTTGAGTTTTCTGACCTCTTGAAGAGCACATTTCAGCTCACTTTCAAGATCTACTTCACCTTCTTCAGTGTCAAAGGTGTTAGAATCATTTTGCTGAGTAAATTCAGCCATGAACAAAGTTTCAACTTCATCAGCTGATGAGTCTTCAGACTCAATATTAGATTCATCCTTACTAAATAGACTTTTCTTCTTTTTTAAAATTGAAGTTTCGTTTAGGTTTGAAAGCCTTCTTCTTAGGCTATATTTTAGTTGTCTCGTTGTCATAGCTTTGATCATCATAGGGACACTTTGCAGCAAAGTGACCTATTTTTCCACAGTTAAAACATTTAAAGGGAAGTTTTCCCTTATATTTTCCTGATCCCTTTTTAAATCTTCTAACAAAATGAGATTCTTTAGAATCAGACAACTCTGATTCACTGACATCGACTTTTTCTTTCTTTTCAGAGTTAAAGGCAGTTTCTTTTTTGTTGAATTATTTTTGCTAGTTCTCATTTCATAGGCAGTAAGTATTCCTTGCAGGCTGTCTAAGGTAAGCTTATCAAAGTGTTTCTTTTCTTCTAGGGCTGAAACCTTAGATTCAAATTTAGATGGTAAGGACCTAACAAATTTTGTGACCACATCAAATTCATTAACCTCTTGACCTAGACCTTTTATTCCATTGACAACTTCATCAACTCTTAGGAAATATTCAGCCACTTTCTCATCATCCTTCATTTTCAACTCCTCAAACTGATGTTTGAGAGTAATGATTTTTGACAATTTGACTTTCTCATTCCCTTGATATATAGTTTCAAGTTTTTCCCAGATTCCATGAGTAGATTTGCAATGCATGACTTTAATGAACACATCTTTAGTTAATCCACACAAGATGGAATTCTTAGCTCTGGCATTTGTTTCATACTTCTTTTTCTCAGCAGCATCAGTGGGAATAGTGGCTGGTACATTGTAATCTTCTAAAACAATGCTCCAAACATCAACATCAAAAGAAACAAGAAAAGCTTCCATTCTTATTCTCCAGAACACATAATATGTTCCATCAAATAACAGAGCTTTGGTTACAGAGGCACCTTCTTGAGAATATGCCATTAAAAAAAACTCCAAGACCAAGATCAATCCAAGGTAATTAAACCAATCAGAGGACCCTATGCTCTAATACCAATTGTTGGACTTAAAATGACACTGAGAGGGGGGGGTGAATAAGTGTCTTAACAGATTTGACCAATTTTTCAAAAACTTCAAAACATATCACAGATTTGTTCTCAATATTACTCTGATTAATGCATTCATGAGTTGAATGTAATCATTCATAAACATAATTGAGAAAAGTAATAACTCAACAGTGAACAGAAACAACAACAACATAGTAAAACAAAAAGAACATAGAAGAACAAATAGGCACAATATTTTTCCGAGTGGAAAACCCTCCTGGGGTATAAAAACCACTCCCTAAATGCCTTCCTGGCTTAATCTTATAATCAACTGTTCACAATGCCTTATAGGCTGATTTTTGAGCACCCACTCAAGGAGCACCAACCCCTCATTTAGAGATATCTATCTCAAGGAGTACCAACCCCTCAAATTATGTTTTGAACAATAATAATGATCCAAAGGGTTTCTCTGTTTTCAGTTAATCACATATCTCTCTGTTTTCTCATCTACATAATACCTTAAAGATTCAATAACTGAATCCCTAAAATACCTCATAGAGAAGAAACTCACAATCTCTGCATCTTATTCTATAGATTTTATTACAGAGTTTTATCCATTTATTTTTATACAGCCAAGGAATGATAATCTCAGAATTACATCAACAGTCAAACAGAAAACTAAGTTTTCTGCTTCTATATATACATCTTGATTTACAAGCCAGATAGGTAACTATCTTTAGGAGTAACGACAGAACAACCAACCCAGTTAAGAGTTGTTCTCAACAAATCTGAAACATGTGAGATCATTTCTCTGCATAAAACGCACAACTGCCCACCATAGAAAATCATAACATCTAATGTATGAAAGACTCAGTCAGGGCATCATTTGTCATAGAGATGCAGAGAGCAGTTAAAGAAAATATTGTGATAACAAGTTAATATGCGCAGTATGAAATGCATAAATAAAAATACCAGACAGATCTGCAACTCCCATGGCTCCATTATCCTCTGTCGAGCTTCCAGTAAGAAAATGCACTAGATAAACCTTCCATAAACCTCTGTAATAACCATTACAGTCAGCAACAACAGAAACATAAACACTCATGATGGCGGCCAGGCTAGGGTTCGATACCCAGCCAAAAAAGAATAAGCTCAAAAAGTTTTCCCTAAACCTTTTTTATTTCCATCGATGACACGTTATGCCGAAGGCAACTTTAACGTTGCCAAACATTCAATTCACTTTCACTGTGACACATCAGATTCGAAGAGAAGATATATCGAATACAACATGCTACGCCAATGGTCTTCCTTAGTATATTATTCTTTCGCTGAGACATGAGGAAACTTCTTACCGAGATGCCCTTTAGTTTCATTCACAATCGCTGTAACATACAACCTTCGGGGAGACCTCTTGGAGAAAAAGCTTTGACATACCAAAAAACTTTATTCACTGAGTCGCTGAGATAAGATAGAACCTATGCCGACAAATTTCCTTTATGTTCCACCAGCGAGACTGAAGGTCACTCACCGAGAACTCTCGCCGAAAACCCTATCTCTTGCCGAAGAGACTACCTTCATGTTTTTGGTCGGTGTAACAAGTCGAATTCGCCAAGACCATATAACGAAACCACAAATTTTGCCGATGGACTTCCCCATGCACTAGTCAGTGAGACCAAGTGAAATCGCCAAGACCTCAGCTCGATACTACTCAGTTTGGCTGAAGTTCTCTCAAAGAGTAGTTCGGTGAGACTCCTCCCGAAAACTAGATAAAACCTTTTGAGCACGAGTCGGTAAGACAAGAAAGACTCGCTATGACATTACCCTGAGGACAATTTCCTTTGCCGATATGTTCATTCTGAAGCAAGTCAGTAAGACATAAGATGTTCGATGAAACATTATACCGAAGACCTCTGGCTCATGCTGATAAAGATTTTTCTTCTGTCGCCAAGATCACGAACAATGTCACGCTGAAAACTGCTAGAATGTTAAATTCAATTGACATAACATCAGAAATGTCTTGCCGAAAGGCAACTCAGACATTTCAAAGTGGATCGGGGAGACCCTACCATACTCATGCCAATATGTGTAAGCCCGAGTGAGAAACAACCAATACCTGTGATATGCAAAAAGAACCATCCTGACAAAGAAACCATCTTCCAAACTCTGTTAGTCAAAGAGATAGCATTCATAACTTGAACCGGAATTCTCATCACCATGAAATTAAAGCATAACAAACAACTTTCTGTAATAGCCAAGAGACATCAAAGAAGTGCCATTATAAATCATAAGGAACAGAGATTTTGTCATCAAGGACAAACCATAAACACAAATGAGATCCAACAGTTCTTTCCTTAGAGAGTAAGTTACCCATCAATAAATGTTACAACACCAATACATGGGCCATATTAATGAGGAATGTCTAAGAATCTTGAAAAATAAAATAAAAATTGTATGGGAGCTTGTTGATTGTTCTCTTGAGTTTGATGTTTGCGAACATTATTTATATGAAAATCAAAACCATATTTAGTTTTATTCAAGTTCTCATAAATCTTCTAGGATTTTAGACCTTATTCATTCTAATGCATTTGGGCTTGTCTATGTTTCTTATTTATCAAAATCCTTGTATTATGTGTCATTTATTGATATATTTTCCAAGAGGCCTTGCATTTATATTTTGGGGAGAAATTTTAAAGTCTTTAGTTAGTTAAGGGAGTTTAATGCTCTATTGGAGAACCAAATTGGTAAAAAGATTAGGGTGTTAAGAAATGATAACAATGAATAGTTTTATTTAGTATATTTTGATGGATCTTAGAAAGAGAATATAATTTAAAAATATAAGACCTTGTACACCCCTAACAAACTAAAGTTTCAAAAGTAATGAACAAGATATTGATGGAGAGGGATACCTAAGATTATGTGCAATTAGGTCAAATTGAAATATAAATTATGGGTAGAGGTGGTTAGCATTACATATTACTTATTTAACATGTCTCCTATATTAGCACTTGTTGAGAAAACTTCTCTAGAGGTTTGGAAAGGGAAAAATCCCTCATTTCAACATATTTGAGTCTTTGTCTATGTGAATAAGAATTAATCAAAGTTGGGTTATAAGGCTATAAAATGTGTATTCATTAGCTATGGTGCCAATGTGAAAGGGTACAAGCTTTGGGTTCCTTTAACTTAAAAAATTATATAAAATCAACATGTGATCTTTAGGGAGACCTTTGCCTACAACTAAGCAACTAGATCCAAAAGTATGAATTATGTAGTCCAATTACAACCAAAGACTTGGATAGTTGCACCTAAGGCTAAACCAAAGGTTCAAGTCAGACCTAAAGAGGAGGAGAGATCAAAGAGTCCAAAAGAGGAAGAACTTATGTACCTCAACTTTTGAGGAGGTCCACATAGTAAATAAGGCAATAAGAAAGCTATAATGTACCTTATTATAAATATATTTTTGCTTAAATTACTACTATAATGAACCTCAAACTATGAAAGACACAATGGAGATGAATGATAGTAAGTCTTGGAAATTATTGATGGATGAGATGGATGCATTGAAAAACAATGGGACTTTAGTTAGTAGCTAGAGATAAGGAATATTATTGGTTGCAAATGGGTCTTCAAGAACAAGTTAGGTTTTAGATGGTAGCTTTGAGAAGTACAAGGAAATACTAGTTGTGAAAAGGTATTCCTAAATTGAAGGGATAGAATTTGATGAGATTTTATCTATTTTTAATGCTAACATCTATTAGGTTCTTATTCTTTATAGAAGTGGATTTTGATCTTGAGATAGAGCATATGGATGTGAAAACAACTTTCCTACATGGTGACTTGGAGAAAGAAATTTATATCACAACGAAAGCCCTATATTGTAAAAGATAAGGAGTCATTTGTTTGTAGATTGAAAAATATTTGTATGGTTTCAAACAATCACTTGGAATGTGGTATCATAATTTTGATTATTCTCTATTGAGACTAGGATTTGTGAGACCTAAATCATATAATTATGTTTATTATAATAGGAATGTGATTAGGGACTTGAAACTCAGTTTTTTTCATAGTTTGATATGAAAGACTCAGGGGTTGCTAGGTTAATATTTGATATTAATATGTAAATATATAGAGTAAACAAAAATCTTTAGTTGGGCCAAAGTAAGTATTTGAACTCTATTTTACAATACTTGCGCATGATAAATTATAGACCAATGAGTATTCCAATGTCTATGGGAAATAAGTTATCATTAGAGTAGTTCCTATCTACACATAATGAGATGGAGGATATGTCTCATGTTCCTTTCACTAGTGCAATTGGTAGTCTTATGTATGTTATAGTTTACACTAGACTAAACATTACCCAAGAATTTTTTTCAAGGCTACTCTTGGTTGGGATCATTAGGAAGCAATGAAGAGAGTCTTTAGATACTTGTGAGGCACTACAAAGTATTTTATCTTCTATCAGGGTGGTTTAATAGGTCATCTACAACTAACCTATAAATGTCCTAAAATTCACTTATAACCAACCTATAGATGTAACATGGGTCATATACAACATACCTATAATTTAGTGGCAATGGTACATGTAGATGTTCTATAAATTACCTACAACCAACTTATAAAGATCTTATAAGTCATATACAAAACTTAGTGGAGATTCAAGGATATGTGGATTTAGATTGGACAAGGGATGTTTATAGTAGGAGACATGCTAATGGTTTTCTTTAACTTTTTTTGAGGTGCTATTACTCGAATGAGAAAGTGATAGGCTATGGTCACTTTGTCAATAATACAGGTAGAGGATATGATAGCTACCCATAAATATAAGGAGGCCATTTAGATTTAAATATTGCGTTCAAATTTGGATGTGATAAGGTAGAATATTATCAGCTTGATAAAGAACCCAAATTTTCATTCATAAATGAAGTATATTGATGTTTAGTAACATTTTTTTGGTGACATTATGGATGATGGGAGGGAAATACATGAAAATATTAACACTCTAGAGACTATTGTAGATGCATTAACAAAGATTTTGAACAAAAATAAGCTCAAGTGGTGAAATGAGTCTATGGGACTTAGCCCATAACACATAGTTGATAGCCAGTGTTCCCTTTTTCTCTTGTAAGGTATATGATATCTAGGAGAACATTGGGATAGGTGTGTCATTCACCTTCCAAATCTAACATTCGATTATTATTAATTAATTAATTATTTGTGATCCCTCATGGAAAAGGGTGCCCCCATATGAGATGGCCATTTATCTTGTGTATATTTTGGTATGCCATTAAAATCTTTTTCCATGTAAGATATGTAAGAGCATATGTAATAGTGTAAGAGTATGTAAGAGACATAGGATTATTTTGTATGATTGTAAGAACTTGTACAAGATGAAGTACATTATAATTGAATTGAAATATTGACCAACTTATTACACATGTTATGACATGCCATTGAGTATCTTTGAATGAATATAATGGATTAAAAATAAAATGCCTAAGTTGGTGAGCTGGTTATGACTAAGTTATAAAAAAATTATGAAAATGTAAGTGTGCTTGCTAAAACATGTCCACTCATCACAATATATGCGAAAGAAATTGGGATCTTAATTTAGACACCATTCTACCCAATAATATTCTAGTTCTGGAAGATGATTGAAATTGGGTTCTAGCTATAGATTATTTCTCACAAAAATTTTACTATCAAATGAAAATATTCATTTAAAAAATTGCATTATATATTTCATAAGATCTTCTATGTTGAAAGTGCTAGACATAAAATTTCATTGATAATGTGATAGGCCAATGGGAAAAGAGATCATTTCTTTCTTCCTCTCATGACATCTTTTATTTACCTCACCCACTTTTCTACAAATCTCAATGAGAACAAACATGCCATAAAATCTTGTAGGATAGGCCATCAAAACCTCTAACTCTTATGTAGGTAAATCTATGAAATTATATAAAATAGATTCCTTAATTATTAATTAGTTGGGTAACTTTTTAGGGTTATCCTCAGGCTCATATCTCCCTATATTTCTCTTACCATTCTCATGGTGAAGACATTGTTCACCCTTGTGAATATCCTATGGCTTATATCTAGTTGTAATTGAATATAGTAATCATAAATTTGATTGTAGTCATCAAGTGCACCCAATGGACGTAGCCTTGGCCAAGGCCTTATGCAAGGGGTAACATAGAATAGATAAGAGGAAATTTAGAAGGTGTTGGTATGTGGCGAATGATCATGCTATATTTTACACTCTTCATGTATCCTCATCGGGGTTTGGGGGCGGCAACCCCCAAGAAAGTTTCTTCTCCTACTTTTTCATGTTGTCACCAAAAAAGAAAAAAGCGAATTTGTAGAACCCTAGTCTGGAAGTTTCTAAACTTATTATGGGGGGTTGGGATGGGAGTTACATTATGATGAAAAAGGCGATTATTCATGAGATTGTAATAAGTGTTGCACTGGATAATAAAATCATTGGATGGCTGCGGTTTTGTGGATGTAGCCCGAATTGGGTGAACTGTGTTACATTCTCTATGTTATTTTTTTGCGTGTGTTTTATTTCTCTGTTTATTAATTAAATCTGCATTTAACTCATTAGATATTTGTCTTTTAACCCTAATAGAAGGTTCTATGCAATGGAAAATGGGTAATTTCTAGATGAATTTGATTGCTAATGAGGCTAGCCTAGTTAATGAATTATCACGATGATAAACAAATACATCCATTCTACAAAATCATGTGCATTCTCATTACCTTTCACCCTGTGAAGGAGAACTATGATATGTGAAATCTCATTTGTGAAGTGGGACCGAGGTAACCTCTTAGGTAGCTAAGACTTTACCTATTTTGGTATCGCTAACCATTTATGGGAAATTGTGTTCTTGCATTGAATTTTCTTTTCTATAAAATGATAGTAAGTGACAGTGAAGTCAATAACGATGAATCCATTTCTCTGAGGCAGTCAAAGACAAGTACTGAAAGTGTCGTCGCTCAAATTAACCACCAACATGTTATCACCAGTTCTCTCTTCCTAATCATAGTGATTTATGCATTCTAGAATTAGGTATGAACACTGTACTGCTATGAGGAAAACAACTTCTTGCAATAAACCACTTTCAATTAACCTTTGTGTGATTGGGGACCTATCCTCCTTTTCTATCCTCTCCCAAAAATCCTTTAAATTAACATGCCCTAACTTTATGTTGGCACTCTTTGAGAGGGTATTGGATAAACCATATAGATGCTCATAACTTAAGTATTTGAATTTTATTTTGACCATGGCATGAGGATTATTAGAGGGTATATGAATTTGAAGAATTTAGATTTTTTTTTAATCTTGTATTGTGTAGATGCCTTGCGAGACTCAATCAATTGTTTCTTTTCAAATTCTAGTAATGGAGTGCAAAGGAATATAGCAATGTAACTTTAATTTAACATGGATTTGTATGGCCATGATTCCTTTGGGTCCACTCTACAAATTCTCTTTTCTCCGCTATGCCAATTCTTGTCGATTGCTTGTTGAAATGATCTTTTTTAATGCTCAAGTATATTTATATTTAATGCTCTTTAAGTTGAGAGGAAGCATTAATGGTGTGCTTTAATATTAGCTCATGTGAGCTTTCTCTTCAACACCCACCTCTGATATTTAAAAATACAACGGATCAAAATCTTCATCAAAAATTTGGGTGGTTTTGAAATCCTCATTGGGTTCCAACAAAGGTTTCAAAACCTTTCAAATATTCCAAAGAATGACTTTCTCTTGAAAATAATCTTCCACAAAAAACTTTGATTGAGAACTTGGAATAATTTTTAGTTTGATCTATGAAACTGTCAACTTTCCATAGGGTTGTGAGAACGTCATTGAGACCCGAAAATAGTTTCAAAACCCACAAAAATCCCTGCAACTCTTTTCCAACACTTTTAAGCCTTCGATAATCTTCAAAATTACATTTCTAATGAGAATTGACTAAAATTCAGACATGACAAGATCAAGCTATACAATTCATGTCAACTCTAGACTTGGTTATGAAAACCTCGTCGAGAACCAAAAAGGTTCTTAAAAATTAGATAAAGGTCAACATAATGTAAATAAGACAAAATTAAATAATACAACATTAGATTATCGAATTATTACATGGTTAGGATAACCTTATTGGAACCTAACAAAGATTATTGAAATTTCAAACTTTTGACAAGAATTGATCAAAAAAGGATGAAAAAAATTGAGGCAATAGGGAGTAAGACATTCAAGAAAGTTAAGTTAATTTCTACCTCAATCTCCATCATAAATTTTATGATGGGAACCATATTTTTGATGTAATGGAGCTCCTCAAATTTACTACTTCCATTTTGTTCACCACAAATTATTATTGTCAACTTATCTTTTCCACCACTTCAATTTTAGTGCAAAGAATTTAAGTACCCTCTCCTCAAACTACTCCATTAAGAGGTTAAAAATCATAGGTGATAATATTGAACCCAATGTCATACCTTTGATTAGTTCATAAATGACATTCTTTAAAGATAATGTGGTGCATGAAAATTATGTTCAAATGTGAATGGGAATTTGCAATAAAACCCAAACAAACACAAAATCAAGAAAAAAAATCTCATTGAACCAAAAGAGTTCAATCAAATATGAAATTCAATGAAATTTAAGTATGCCAAATTTCCTGGTTGAGTGGATTTTCTCAAGATCGTCGATTTCAATGTGTGCTCACAAAATTTTGATAGGATAATGGAACTCAATGGTTAGAAATGGATGAGACACCCTAAGGCATGGGATAATGCCAAGTGTTAATTGGAGAATGATTGAGAAGGAGATGGTACCCTTGGAGTGTGTGTTGGCCTCCTCTAATTGTTCAATAACTAAGCCCTTAAAGTTGTAACTTAGAGATTAGATATCTGCACTAAGTAGTTATCTTGCTCATCATGAAGGTTCATTTCATTTTCAACCCAAGGACGTGAACTTGAAATGGGTCAGCACTGTCTGTGCACTAGGACTCAATTGTAGTCATCCAAATCCTATAACTAGAAAGGAAATAGTACTGAAAATAAAATGTTGAAAAAGAATTAACAAAAGTAATGAGAATGAATAAACAACTAAACTGAGATCGACAACTGAACTAAAATGGATGAAAAAAATAGAAATCTTAGCAAACAAACAAGAAGTTACTCTATCTACCTTGGCTACAGGAATAGACAACTGTTAAGACTGCAACTAATTACTGAACATAAAAGTAACTACTAAACTGAATGGAAGGAATTCTCACTAAGTGGGCCCCCTTGAATGAGTCTTCTCGAAGCTAACTCAAGTGCAGTAAATCAAAATATCTTCTTATTCATTGAAAACATGATTACATCATATCAGCAATATGACTGTATTACTTGAAACTGAAAAATGCAAGCACAATATCAAAACATCCAACGTTGTGAAAAGGGACACCTGATCATTATTTACAGAGGAAAAGTTTCTAATTAACCCTAACTAACTAGGTAGTAGACTCCAACAAAATAGGAGGATGCCATTTATTGAAAGCATGAAAAGAGGGAGGAGGTTATGCATGCATTGGATTTAGTCAAACCAGAACACAACAACACCTCCTAGATTTTCTCAACTAACATACATGATCATTTAAAGGTAAGTTACAACTTCCACATGAGCTGGGAGTTTCCCTCCATTGACCTCTTTAATGGCCATCTTTTTGACTTCTTTAGCAACCGACCAGCTAACATGAACTTCTTCCACCTTGTAATCTTCATTTATATTTGCATCTTGATGTGAACCTGCATAATGAAATTAGCGTGCACAAAACAATTGTATATCCATAATCAGCTTAGAATAACATTCATTCAATCACATGTAAAATTAATATAGATATGTGACATAGCGTATTAATACTATCAAAAGTCACAAGGATAAGTTCATGCCTAAGGTTCATAAATTTAGGGAAATAACATAGAGAGTGTCAATAACTAGGTGTTAAAGTCCCATAGTAATAAAAACAAACATATGATAAACCCTATAAAAAATGAGTCATTATTTGGATTCATCATCTCCCGCCAATCTAATGATCTGTTGGTCCTCCAGCAGAGGGAACTCTATTCCTTTGCCTTGTCAAAGCTCTAAAGTCACCAATTACATTGTTTGTCCTTGATTAGTCTCTGTAATATTTTAATTTGCATCCCAATAGAACCCCTGCTTGCTTTCCAATCTTCCCCACCTTGGCCTTTATGTATCTACATCATATTGATAGTTTATGTAATCTGGTACTAGCCACAATAGGTTGGGTGGCTAAATATCAATGGGAGGAAATAGTGCTGCTTTATCCTCCCAAGATGTATGTATCTGATGCTTCTTTTGCAAGCTGCATAGTAATTCTATAGGGAATGTGGTTCAACTTCTTTTAACTATTCTAGAAGATCATTCCATCTTTGGGATTATACCCCAATACTATTTTTCTTGAAGTAGCAACTGTTTGCTCATATTCTTGGTATGCTTCCTCCCTAGCAGGCATGATCTTGTTTTTGTACTCTGGATTATAAAGAATTATATGCCATGTGTAGTAAATGTCTAAAGGGTTACTTGATTCAGCTCTTAGAGATAAGGGGGTATGGAGTTCTCTTTCTCTATATATTTTGAATTTTTTCCCCCAAATGATTTCATTTTGGATCCATGACATGAATTACCTCAAGTGAATATCCCCAATGTATAACAATGGATTCTAGTCATGGTCATTAGGAACAACATAATTATGCAAATACAATTCACACAACAAATTTTTAACTTCAAGAGGAGAGGATTGGTAGGCTTGGAAAAATTCTTGTGGAGTTTCAAAGGAAGGGTTTAAACCAGAATTGACCCTTGATAGCTTGAACAAAGGATGACGTTCCTTTAAATGTAGTGCATATACTTGTGGGGGAGTTCTGCATGCCATCATTTGTGGTACTAGAGCCACCACATTTTCCACCTTACCCTTCAATGCAGTAATCTCTGCATTCTTTTCCTTAATTTTTGCATTTTTTTTATTGATTTATTCCTGTAGCTTGAGTCTTTCTTTATTCCATTCTTCCTCTTTCTTTTGCATTTCATTCCATAAGTCCAAGGCTACTGATGCCCATGAAAAAGTAGGAGGTTTATGTTTTCCTACTAGAATATTTCCTTGCACCGATTCGTGTTGTCCAATTTTCTTTGTTTGCACTGATTCTTGTTCAACTTGCTCTAGCTATAGTGGTTCTTGTTGTTCAATTTGCTCTGCAACAACAAGTTTTTCTAATCCTATGTTTGCTTGTTCCTCAAAAACTTCTTCCACTTCTATATTTACCTGTCCCTTAGGAGCCTTTGCCTCCTTCCTAAGTTTCCCTCTAAGTCTAGGGCTTCTTTTTAGAGTCACACCAGTAGCTGACTCTGTTAGTTTTGAATTCTTTGGAGGAATTTTTTTTCTTAGTGTCTGCAGGATGACCAGTGTCTTCAAATTTTCATTTCCTAGGGCTAGGTTTTACTTTTTCTGGTTTTTGCTTCTTAGCCTTCCCTTTTCTAATTTCTAGCTCTCTCATTTGTGCTTCCTCTTTTTGAATGGAAGCCCTAGTGGCAACTAGAGTTTTAGGGAGAACATTGAAATTAGGGTATGAGGAAGAACTTTCTTCATCTGAATACTCTGATTAAGAGGAGCCAATTTCTACTACTGATTCTGTTGTAGGAGGGTTTGTGATAGAAGTTGAAGCTCCATGAGTGGTTTTAGTAAACCTCTCATCCCTTCTAACCCTATGAGCTTGGGGCTGACCTCTAGGACTCACATTTTATAATTTGAATGGATCAATGCTCAAATATTTTTACCATGACACACCAGACACTTCTTGCAAAGATTTTTCTACTAACAATTTAATAAAACAGTGACGGGAAATAGAGTTTTCCTTGCCTTTCTGTGTCTCAATTGCCATGATTGCAAGATAGTTGTACAACACGTTTGGCACATTCATCCTCTTGCCATGTCTCATATGATTCAGAAGCTTGAAATGTATAGAATGAAGACATGATTGGCAACCCTCGCAGGTAATATATTTGATAATGTAGACAACAACTTGTTTCCATTTTTTTGGCAAAGAATTTCTCCTTGTTCCTTGTTTGTCTACCACAAGTGGAGGATCAATAGGCTTAATGAATTCTTCCCTAGCTAACCTACCATCCTTAGAAACAGGGTAGGGTTCTCCTTCAGCAGGTAAACCTGTTACTTCAACAATCCTCTCTTTAGTGACTATAACTTCTAGCCCTTTCACCATTGCCTTACCATCAGAGAGTGTTTGTGCAAATTCCAAAGCAATGTCATCATTGAAACTATTTAGTTTCAGAAAGTAGTCTATCCATCCACAATTTCTGAATTCAGCCAGAGAGATTGCATCTTGCAGGATCACTTGGTGAACTGTAGGTTCATTTATAATCAACTGACCTCCCATTGCTTCTACTCACAATCTGGAAAACACCTCTGTAAAATCTTCTTTCCTATTCTTTCCTACAATCCTTCTTCTGAAATCCCAATTTCTTTTTGCTTCCTTCAACTCTTCTCCAGTGCTAACGCCAATGTCGTATGACTCTTCAATTTACCTTTTTGGTGTCATTATGACTATGACTAAGGCAATAAGGAAGACATAAAAGGGGGACATCATCAAAGAAAATGGTGGCGGCTAGTATCATATCATACATGCAAGACGCCATTTCAACTATATCATTTCAAATTTGTTGACATGTTGGCACATGAATGACATGTATGACATATGGACACGTGGGTTCACACTCCACCCCAACCTAAATAAAAGTATGTGTCCACACAAGTTGGGATGTAATTATGATGTGACAAGGAAAAGTACTAATATGTGCTATGTGAAATATCAATATTAATGTACATTAATTAAACAAATGCATTTAAGATAATTAAGATACATCAAGTTATTATGCACGTACCTAAAAATTTGGAGTGTCTTTTGCAAAGAGTGTGGAAGGAAGTACCAGTCACTTTAAAGTATAGTTGAGCTATTAAATGCAGTGATGATGGAGTGAAGTGATAGTTGAGTTATGGAAGAGAGAGAAAGGATGGAGATGGATGGGCAGATAGATTTATTGATGGAGAAATTAATTCCCACAAAAAGTGGAAATCTTTATTATGATTGCATGTGTACCTTGACTAGTTAGAAGGATGGACACTAGGTTCACTTCCTTCGGCTGCAAGAACTTCAAAGGTCTAGTCTTCAATAAATTATTGCATGAATTCTTGTTTGGAAGCCGATTTATGGTATAACCTGAGATGATGACCATTGACCAGGAGCTTGAATTTGAAAGTATCAATTGTTGTGAGTTGAACAACACCATTGGAGAAGACCTCTGCAACTTCATATGGTCCCAACCACCTAGTTTGTAGTTTTCTTGCATTGTCTTTATACTTGGAATGATAAAGAAGTGCCCAGTCACCCGACTGAAACTTCTTTTCCTTGATGTATTTATCATGCCATCTGACTCTTTGGTCCTGCACCATCTCAGCATGATGGAGAGTTGATTTCCTCATCTCATCTAATGTATTTAGTTGCATCACCCTGTCCTTTTGTGCCTCAGATATATCTATCCCAAGGTCTAGTGCTGTTCTAAGAGTTTTGTGTTCAAGCTCTATAAGCATTATGGCTATTTTTTCCATACAATCATTCAAAATGAGTAAAACTAGTGGTTGTTTTCCAAGTGGTTCTATAAGCCCAGATAGCTTATGGCAACCTATTTGCCCAATATTTTCTGTGAATTACCACTATTTTGGTCAACATAGCCTCTATTTCCCTATTTGTTACCTCAGACTAGCCATTGGCTTGAGGATGATAGGGTGTAGATTTCCTATGCCTTACATTATATCCATTGACCAATGTTGTGACAAGAGCTGATGTAAATTGAGCCCCTTGATTTGTGACTATCTCTCTAGGAACTCCATAGCGTGTGAATATTTCTTCATAGAGGAATTCTACAACTTTATTGTCTCTAGCATGTTTCATGGTTTTGACTTCAACTCACTTAGTCACATAGTCAGTGTAAACCAAGATGTAAGATTTTCCATTTGAGGGTGGATCAATTGGACCTAGAAAATCAAGTCCCCATTTATCAAATGGTGTGATAACTACTTGAGGGTATAGAGGAATCTCATTTGATTTAGTTGGTTGACCCATCCTCTGACATCTATCACACTTCCTAGTGTACTTGCCTACATCCTTATGAAGTGTGGGCCAATAATACCCTATATTGAGAATCTTCATGGTTGTTCTCTTAGCTACAAAGTGCCCTCCACAAGGTTCATTATGACATGCATGTAGTATATCATAGGTTTCATCCTCTCTTACACATCTCCTCATCACATGATCTAGTCCAGTATAGAATAAACAATCTGCAATCCATTAGAATAGAAAAGTTTTCTCAATGAGAACCCTTCGCTCTTTTGGAGAGAAATGAGGGGGAACTCTCCCGAACCAGATAATTGGCTATATTTGCATGCCAAGGTGTGTGCACACTGATGGAGAACAAATTTTCATCAGGAAAGGAGTCATCAATGACTTGAGTGTCTTCTGATGTATTCAATTTGGAGAGAAAATCTGCCACAACATTTGCCTTACCTGGTTTTTCTATAATGATGATATCAAAATTCCTGCATTAAAATCAACCACCTAGCTAACCTTCCTGGAATTAATGGCTTATTCATAAGGTATCTTATGGCTGCATGGTCTGTATGGACAATGATCTGATATCCTTTGATATAATTCCTGAACTTGTTGAGAGCATAAATGACTTCCAACATCTCCTATGTCACTATGTAGTTAAACTCAACTCCTTGTAGATTCTTGCTGACAAAGTAGATTGCATTCTTAATTGTTCCCTCCTTTTGTCCCAAGAAAACCCCTATAGAATAATTGGATGCATCTTTGTGAATATGGAAAGGGAGTTCCCAATTAGGGCCTTTGAGCACAGGGGCATGGGTTAAGGCTGTTTTAAATTAGAGAATGCTTTATCACAATCTTCTGTCCACTGGAACTCAACATCTTTAGTTAAAAGATTATAAAGTGGTGCTGCCATCTTGCTGAAATATTTTATGAAGTGCCTATAGTATCTTGCATGTCCCAGGAAACTTCTAACATCTTTTTGCTTGATAGGAATAGGAAGATTGGTAATCACCTCAATCTTGGCTGGGTCCACTTGAATTCCTTTATGAGAGATATAATGGCCAAGGACTACTCCTTGCATCATCATAAAGCATTTCTCACTGTTCAAGGATAGATTATGGTCCTCACATCTCTGCAAGACCTTTCTTAGGTTTTCTAATGCTTCAGCAAAATCGGTACCATAAGTAGTAAAATCATTCATGTAGATCTCCATACAATCATGTGAGATATATGAGAATATACTAATAAATGCTCTTTAAAAGGTTGCAGGTGCATTACATAAACCAAATGGAAGTACTGAATAGGCATAGGTTCCCCAAGGATAGGTAAAAGTTGTCTTTTCCTGATCTTTAGGTGCAATCTGTATCTGATTATACCCATTAAATCCATCTAGGAAAGATAAATACTACTTACCTGCAAGTGAATCCAATACTTGGTCTATAAAAGGAAGGGGAAAATGATCCTTTTTGGTGGCAGAGTTTAGTTCTCTATAGTCAACAAAAACTCTCCATTTACCTCCCTTTTTAGGCACAATTACCAATGGGGACACCCATTGGCTGTCTGATATAGGTTAGATAAATCTTGCATCCAATAACTTCTATAGTTCCCCTTTTACAATCTCCTTCAATGCAAGGTCGATTCTCCTTTGTTGTTGCCTTACTGGTGTGCAGTCATCTCTAATGTAGATCCTATGAGTGCAAAGCTTGCGATCCAATCCTTTCATGTCATGGCAATCCCATGCAAATGCATGCTAATGTATCCTCAACAGGTTTGTCAGGGAAAACTGCTGCTCTTGACTAAGCTTGCTGTTAATAGTCAAATGTTTCCCCTCTGAAACTTGTACTTGTGTGGTCAACTCAATCATGGTTGTTTCACTAATGCTTGGCATTTTTAGTTCATGCAGTAACAATGTATGAAGCATATTTGTTGTTGCAACAAATGCAGGTGCAGGAGGAGTGGGCAGAATTGTCTACAATGGACATGCAGAATGAGTGGATGATTCTTCATGCACTTCATAATGGTTCTGAATTATATGGGATAATATTTCATCTTCTTCCTGAAGCTGCATGAAAGGAATTTTTCCTATCATCATGAGTTGTGCTACTTAATTGACCTCCTCGGCCTCTTCTCCAACATGTGGCCATATGGGGTTGTCCATATCATGGGATGGTTGAGCAAAATGACATTAGCGTGCACAAAACAATATTATATCCATAATCACCTTAAAATAGCATTCATTCAATCACATGTAAAATTAATACAAATATATCACATAGCAGATTAATACTATCAAAAGTCACAAGGATAAGTTCATGCCTAAGGTTCATAAATTTAGGGAAATAACATAGAGAGTGTCAATAACCAGGTGCTAAAGTCCCATAGTAATAACAACAAACATATGAAAAACCCTATAAAAAATGAGTCATTATTTGGACTCATCAGTGTGGATAGGAGATTGTGTCATAAAGGAAAAGATTCTCTTGAAACTCCAAGGTATAGGGATGAGAGAGAATATAGGAATTTAATTCCTTTGAAGTACTTTGGAAGGAAAACCGACGTGAGGGTCCCTTCCAAAAGGGTAAAAGATAAATAAAAGAGGGTACTAAGTGGGTAGTGTATTTAATGAAAGATTTGATCTCTCCCTTAA